>BOPP01000065.1:1922031-2022827 GCA_017312745.1 Gryllus bimaculatus | reverse complement strand
AGTTCCCACTCTTAAAACGATCCGGCCATGCCAATCCTCCGTTTGTTCTCCGAAACAGTGATGTACGCCGGAAAACAGAAGCACGTCCGAAGGAAATACCAGCAGATACTGTTACGCACAGCCAACATTTAAATTGGCCGAGCGCGCGCCGTGGATAACGCGATTTCTTGAAAGGAGAAGCAGGGAGCGCGGGACTCCCTCCAGCAACGCCGAGCCAGGGGAGCGAGTCTCGGGAAACGGCGGCGCCTGCTATTCAAGGAGCCAGCTGCGCCCCGAAGAGGCAGTCGAGTACTTGGAACGCGTAGATAGTGAGAGAGCGCCTGATCAAGTTAGGTGGTCACGTCGACGTAAGATACGATTACAGGATTGTGCCCCGCACGCATCTGGTGACCAAGCTACGTTTATGGGCATCCTCTCATTAATGGCAGTTGGTACGTGTACATATAAGGAAATATTTTAACGAAGATCACAATAAAACCATTGTTATTACTATGTCCGGTGTATCTCATTCGATACATTCGAGCCGAGCAGCAGGCGCGGCCGTGAAAAGTGCGGAATGCCGAGGCCGCTCGCAGCTTACGTCGCGCGCCACATGCAGCGCCGATCCCGATCCCGCACCCGCACCCGCACCCGCACGCGCTGGGGGCGGAGCGGAGCCAACTCCCGCAAGTGCAGCGCTTGGCAGCCAACAATTTCCAACTGCGCCACCGACCGTTTCCCTTCCACGCCCTTCGGCCACGTAAACAAGTCACTCCCGAATCAAAATAGCCCCTTCATTACATTTGCCATTTATTTCATATCCATTTCATTTGCATCTCTCCTCCCCCCTCCAGTTTCATTTTCATATCAACGGTAGTTAAAATTTCCAAGAAGCTATTCGGATGAGTAATTCAAGCGATGAATAAGGTAAATAAACGTAAATGGGCAACTAAGAAGCTTTCAACTTATTACTAATTGCTAACTCCATTCCAAATGGAGACAAACATGATACAACTAATCTGTATTAATGTCATAATTAAAACACTCATTTCAAACAAATTGTTTAAGAATTTTATTTCCCGATGTTCAAAATGAACTTTGTTTCTCCAGTAACTTGTCAAAAAACAGATTGCGTCTTATAATTTTTTGTTACTGTTTTAATGTCTAGTACGTAGTATTACAAAAATCAAATTACTGTAGAGCAGGCTTTTACTGTCATGATTCTATTTAACTCACAACATATTGAACAGAGATGAGATGGAACGTTTCTATGAAATGACACCGAAGAAAACTCCGAAATTTCAAGGGAACTAGTGGTGCTGCAAATGGCACAGACTTTCCCTTAATCATTTCCTATATCATTTGGTCTCCGCAAGCTATTCGCACTTGTCACATACTCTTGCCAGCTGCCATCTATCGACGCCCAAACGACGTTTGTTTGAAATTGTCTTAATTATTCTACTTTCAAAGTGTAGAACGGAAATATTATTTAAGAATATTAAAGAACAACAAAACATCGTCTTAATTGGCAACTTTCTTTCAAAAATTTGGAGCCGTTTTTAAAGAAATGGCATTTAAGCGCTACTATAAATTTGAAATTGAATCTCTTTTCACAGAAAACTATTGAGTTTTTAAAAAACTTCATATGACGTCATTTCAAGCACTTCCAGTCACAAATGCAATAGTGTTTACAAATCGACGAAATGTGTGTACTAAAGGCGTGAGAGATCTTTGACAGGAGGTGGAGCGATCTATTGGTAACTTGTAGAACGTCCGTTGCAAAGAACTTCCATGTCAAATGAATTTTCTGCCAATTGGATAAGAATTCGCTGTTTGGTGGGGGAGGGGGGAGGAGAGGCCAAATTAACTATCTCGCACACGGGAAGTTTGAAATGAACTTTTCTACTTAAATGGCTTCATATAGTAGTGAAACTGAGATGATCGAAGCGTGGCGCCAAATTTGAATTAATTTAGCCGCTTAAGTGCCAACAGAACTCACTATAGAGAACAAATTTTATTTGAAGCAAAAATATCGATCTTTAATTTTGTAGTTGTAGGAAGACACCGAAAAAAATCATACTTTTGAAATTTTACAAAGTTCAGAGTTAACCGGGAAAATAGGACTTAAGTGTATAAGTGTACATTACTATATTAAGACTAAGACCTGCAATTGTATGTTACTATATTCTTACAAGAAATTTAAAGAAAAAACTGGAACGGTTTTTCAGAAAACTTTGAAAATGTCCGGAGGCCTTCATGTAAAGTACCCCCAAATATTAAAGAAAGTTTTTCAAAACTCAAAGATTCTACTCAAGCCAGAGAGGGTTTCATCAATTTGGAAAAAATCCTGCGTATGGTTCAGGCGCTTGTAGTGATCACAGACGGGCACACAGACAGACGAACGGACAGATGGACGATTCGAAAAGAACAACTTTTTCGGTATCAGGGGACTCCAAAATGTGTATTCGAAATAGATTTTCCGCAGCATTACATAACTTTCCCTATACTACGTATATTATCCCGTATATACGTACGTATAAGGGAAAGTAAAAATTGAATTAGCATATTCCTGCAATAATATGCAGACATTAAAATGGTTTGTTGGTATTATCGACAACATTGGTAGAGAGAATGACAATGATTTACTTTTTCCGTACAACCACAACCACGGTTCGTTCATTGCACACATGACAACGCTGGTGAGCAGCCCATGGTTTGTCCTGGTCACAAATACGACAGCCAAAGTATAAAGAATATACAAGTTTTGTAATTTCATATAGATTACTCCTTTGTTTGGAATAAATCTTCCACAAATATAACAGAAGTTATTGGGTTCATTCGCATACTTTCGATGCAAAATGACGATTTGCATTTGAACGAACCGATTCAATTCTACATATTTTGTGGAAAATTTCACTTCACAATAACCACAAATATGTAATGCGTTAATTACCTGAGGCACACGCGAACCTGACACGAACTTCACGCGTACTGTGAGTACAGTTAGTTACTCCGTTAAGACACCGCTGACTCAGAATATGCCACCCCAACAACTGGCTCCTTGAATGCTTACGATAAGGTAAGGGGCTAAAATAATTCCTTCCGGTAACTGATGCGCAGTAGGAAATATGAGGGTGTACGTGACTTCTTTTCAAAACATACACTATATCCTAGTAAGGGCCAGTTGTGCGAAGGCGGAATAAACTCGGGGTACATTTTATCACGCTGTTAGAACTTAAATCTGTTGTAGAAACTCGGGATACGGGTTAACAGAGGGATAACAAGAGATGATCTCACACGTAGTTAACGGGTAGTTATCAGCGTGTTAACCGACACACCGCATTTTACCAGCCGTGTAATTGCAAAATCTGCAGCACACCTGGACTAAAGTGTACAAAATTCTGAATTATTTGTTTTCTGACAGAAGTGAAGAAGAAGAAGAAGAAGAAGAAGAAGAAGAAGAAGAAGAAGAAGAAGATGAAGATGAAGATGAAGAAGAAATACTCCTGATGTATTAAAAAAGCTGAGGAGAGTGAGGAGGAAGTCAGAGTTGCTGATTGAATATGACGATTATTATTTTTTTGCAAGATTTAGATTATTTGGAATGGAAATTAATAGAATATAGCACAAAAATCCACTAAATCAACTAGAAACCTTGTAGAGAATGTTGTTTCAAAAGATAACGATAGAAATGGGAACGATTCGGCAACAGTAGCTAATCTCTTTAGCCAATACTATTTGAAAATTGCTGCCACTCACTAAGGGTCTTCAAACATAAAAGTCAACATCAGACGTTTCCCCAAACATTTTAGACACGATGCTCGTTTCCGAAACTTCTTCCAATGAAATTTTCAAAATAATCGGTAAACTAAAAAAATAAATATTCGGCCGGTTTAGATGAGTTTCCGGATTATTTGTTAAAGACTTGTGCGCCCGCCATTATACACCCATTAACTCACATATTTAATGTATACTTATGCACATGCATTTTTCCAAATATTTTTAAAATAGCTAAGATTAAGCCACTTTTTAAAATATGCAAAAAAATTGAAATTCAAAATAATCGGAAAATTTCCTTTTTGTAGGTTTTTCAAAAATATTAGAGAGACTTTTTTACATACGAATGGAAACCTGTTTTTGTAAAGAACACGCGTTTTCGATTGCCGACATCGTTTCGAAAATCAAAATCTACGGAAACGGCCATATTTTCTTTTCTTAAAGATGTCGCCTCATCCATGGATCAAAACGAAGCACCTATTGCAATATTTTTAGATCTTTAAAAAGGTTTTGACGTGATTAATCATAACATTTTACTTTCAAAATTACCTTCGTAGGGAATTCGTGGTATTGCTCTAGATTGGTTATGTTCGTACCTTAAACAACGATATCAGAGTTATATATTATATATTATATTATACCTAACCGGAATAAGGGAACATTATGTACACACCTTTCCGATTCTTTCCAATTGCATGTGGAGTCCCACAGGGATCGATTTTAGGCCCTTCTCTTCCTACTATACGTAAACGATATGCCCTCGAAGATTAGAAACGGAAGAACAGTTCTCTTTGCAGATGATACGAATATTCTTTGCAATAAATAAAATCGTAAATAATACAATATCAGATTTTTCAAATTGGTTTCGGAATAACAAATTAATGGTAAATGAAAAGAAAATAATGCAATTTTCATTTCAAATAAACAGCTATGTATTCCATTGAAAATGTCATTGACTGATGTTAAGGTAATTTTTAGGTCTTTCAAATCAGTCAAACCTTAAATGAAACGTCCATTTAAATGAATTCAACTTAATTAAGTTATTTATGCTACGCTTTCAGAATTATTTCAAATTCAGTCGCCTCCACACTGCTCGCTGTATATATTCCGCGAATGTTCATTTTCGCCTGAGATATGGCATAATATTGTGGGGGAAAACATCTTATAACTCCGAGACTTTTGAATTACAAAAAAGAATCATACGAATAATTAACAAATCCCACCCATATGATCCTTGTAAGCCTCTTTATTAATCTAGGTATCTTACCATTACCTTGTCTCTTCATACATTAATTAGTGTGTTTTGTTAAAAAATTACTTAATTAAGGGCGAGAATATATTTTCAACAAACGCTGAAATCTATAACTACAACACTCGACGTAGATATTACATTCATCCGGTGCCAGTATCAACAGCTCACTACACAAAAAATTCACACACAATACATGTATATTATTTTATGCTTTGCCAGATAACATTAAACGATTAAATTCGATACAAAAGTTTAAGTCCCAAGTAAAATATTTTCTGCTGCACAACTGTTTCCATACAATTAGAGACTATACCATCCAAAAGAAAAGTAATATTAATTTTAACGACATTTAGTGTAATTCTTAAGAACGTGTAACAAGTATTGTAGTTCAGCTTCTGGGTCAATGACCCCCATCTCGATCAGGTTTTCGTCCAGTTTCCCTAATCCTTGAGCAAATGCTGAAGTGGTGCTTTGTTTTGCTTCTGGACATAATATAAATTCAATTTAACTTCTCCCCATAGCACGTCACACACGTTTTTAACTGTTTTTGACGTAAATAAATACAATTAAGCAAGCATGACGCTTATAAACGCTTGTAAATAACATTGAACACAAAACAAACAGGAAAGTCCACGAAATATTAGTTTTTGTATCAAATATGTTCAATCATTTACTATATTTGGAACCTACAAATTGACAAATGTTTGGTGAAGTATAAAAATATTACGAAAAGGTAATGTTCGTCTTACAGGAATCAGTCTGTGTCGCTGGTACCGCCGTACAACGGGGGGTCGCCCCTACTTTCATTGAGATTATGCTACTCGATCATTTATAATGCATCTCCAATTTGCATTGGAGATTTTTGTGGGCTGTATAAAAGTACCGCAAGAAGGATAATTAAACAATTAGTCCGGCAATGACCAAATTAGCCCCAACATTTATATATTTCTCCGAAAGGGCACCAGTAAGCAATCGTGTGCGGCAAGGGTTTTACGAGAAAGCAGCTTTCCCAAGGGTAATTGGTGCTATTGACTGCACCCGCAATAAAATACAATGTTCAGAAAATTACACATTCACATATTACACACGAGAGAGATATGCCATATTCTCGTCGAATGTACCAACTGTGCGTAGTGGCTGATTCAAAATTTCAGAATACTGTTGCTCGCTGGCAGGAGCAGTTCATGACCAAACTATTTTTAATAACTCATCTCATCACACAATTATAACTATCAGGTCGGCACTGTCAGGTCATCTTAAGAGCCCGTGTTAAATTTATGGACTTCTTATTTGAAAACTGGGAGGTGAAATCGATTCAAACTTTACTATAACCAAGAAGAACCTCTAATCTTTTGATAAACATAATAAAGGTTTCTTCGACAAACGACAATCGCTAGTTTTGCCAACAAACGTTCATTCCGCTTATTTGATGGTTATGCATATTAACGCCGGGAGAGATCTTTAAAAAAATTACATTTGTGTAATTTTTGCAAAAACATAAAAATACCCCAAAATGATCTTCACGTCATAAACAAAATGAACATCATACTAAAGAGTGCAATACGTTCGAAAGTTTGAAGAAAGAAATTGGAGGCATATATGAGAAAATAGCGTTTGAGCATTTCTGAAAATGTAGAATTTTGTGCCAGTATTCACAGAAAAATGTTTAGTTTCGGAGAAACTGTATATGACATTATTTATAGCATGCGTGCTCCTAAATATAATAATGTGAACAAATTGCCGCTAATATAAATATTAACGAGTCAGACAAGTCAAAAAAATAGATTTTTGTAAGTTTTTGAAAAAAACAAAAGAATAGAGCAACATGGCGTTTATGTTATCTCACACAGTACATTTACGGATGCGGGAACCCGAAAATACAGCCCAGACTCAAAATAAAATGGAACTCAATAGTTCGTGAAAGTATGTACCATTCTACAACACTATAGTTTACTTTTCAATCTATATTTTTTCGCTTTGTTCTCAATTTTATTATCGAGTTAAATGTCCGAGTAAATGTAGTGTGATAGTACAGCCGTTTAAACATTTGAATGACACTTGAGAGACAAAGTGGAGGAGGGAGGTGAGCGGAGAGAGCTTTGTACTCGAACAAGCGAAGCGCTTCTCGGAGCCAAGTTCCGGCAACGACGTTTGGACGTCAGCGGCGCTCAAGCCCCCTCCCCTCCCCCAACACACGAATGGCAGCAGGAACGCAGGCGACAGACCTCAATGGGGACGGGATCGGAAATAAGACTGAAGAGCGCAAGACTGGTTCGAAAGAAGGAATAAGCAGAGGAGGAAATGGCGGTGCACAATGTCTGGGGAGAAAGAAAGAGAGAGAGAGAGAGAGAGAGAGAGAGAGAGAAGACAGACGAACAGACAGACAGACAGACAGACAAAATAATAAGATATTTTCAATTGCCTTTAAGAGTTGGTAAGATTGATAAGAGCAATGTATCATATAGCGAGGTGCTAAATGAATAGAGGCGCGAGATGAGAAAAAAGGAACGCGAGGAAGCAAGGGCTAAGACCGGTGTGCGGTGGACGCAGTGGGAGTGGGCGCGTGCGGGTGGCGTCAGCGGCGCCGAAAATAACCGAAGGCGGGGGTGGAGGAGGGGGCGGGAGCAGAGCGGCGGCGCACAGACGACGGCGGCTCGCGGCAAACGCACACGGCTCCGCGCGACGCACGAGCCTGCACCGCGACCGGTGAGTACCTGCGGCAGCCGCCCCGCCCCACCGCCAAGCGCAGCACTCAACCGACATTCTCTCAAGGGATAGCCAGCCATTCACTAGGCACCGCCCTCCACCTTATTGCAATTACGTTTCACACAGCAAATGTTTTCATGTGACATTGTTGCTGGGAAACAAATGTACTTTAATAATTCAATTGTTCGAAGAATTTTATACATTGTATTGAACATTTTGGAATGACCGGGTAGTGACAACTGAATAACATACAACAGGCAATAGATGGGGCATAAGAAACCGTTCAAAGCATTCGTCAGCTCAGTAGCTCAGGTTTCAACAGAGCGTAAACCAGCGCACCCGGTTTCGATTCCGGGCCCGCTTTGAACAATTTGAGTTCAAACAAATTCTTTGCGTTACGCGAGTAAAGATTGCGCATTAGAAATGTATGCGCCGCGGCGCGGGGCGGGGCGGGGCGGGGCGGGACGTCGCCTTGAGCCGCCCTCCATCGCTGGGCGTTTGGCGCGCCGCCTGCGGGCCCCGCCGCCGCGACCGCGCAAATACCATCGACAGGAGCACTGCGTGGGCGGCCCCACCAAAGACGCGTGCCCCGTGCACGAGCCAATCAACAGTTCATGGGTCGCGTTTGTTTCATTGGCAGAGACCCTTGACAGAGAGAGATGAGAGTCATTTCTACATAATCCGCCTTTACAACACTTCTGGCACCTTGACAAATAAACAAAATTTCATTCCACACGACTCCACACTCCATTTTGCGGGAGATAACGAAACATACAGAGCGCAATGGGCAAGTCACGTGGAGTGAACATATGGCACTTTTTTGCACCCAACAAAACACAATTGGTTAAAAAAGGGAATTGAAGTTTTAGTGTAGCTATTTTCCTTTTTTAATAAATGTGAGACGCTTTTTTTTTCAATATCCAAATTATTTCAGGGGACGCAGTGAATGTGCTCTTCAATACGAAGTGCTGAGAGTTCAAACCGACTAAAATGATGCAAATGTCCATCAGAATTTGTTTGAAACATGTAGCAATAGGTTGCATAAATGCAATAAATATGCAAATAGACCTCAACTATCGACCAATGAACGCGCACACACCGCGACATAATGGTCGACCCGCACTCTTCGACATGGCGACGCCTGGACGTCATTCGAAGGATCGGCCGCGCTGCCAATACCATCGTTCACATTCTACACATTTCCACAGAAAATAAAAGAAATCTGGACATGATACTGGGGACGTTGGTTTCAACATGGTGTCAACAAACGACATCCAGCCAAGAAGCCACATCTAGCCAAAACGTAGTATTTATTGGCAGAAGAGCAACGAATGCTCTGAAATGAAAAGAAATGAAACCGTATAGAATATGAACATCACACTACCCTTTTTCATGTTCACATCCGAAGGAAAGAACGGACTTACTATTCTGTATTACACACCGCTTTTCGAGAAAGAATAGTGCCGTTTCTAATATTGGCATCGTGTTCTCTTGATCAAACTAAGATACATTTTTCGTACATGTAAAAGTCAACTGAAAATGACTTAACTGTTAAAACTGGTTTAAAATTAGAGTAAATAAAATATCCGGGGAGTTTATTTTGTTTGGATGAGTGAACGGTTTTCGCAAAGTATTTATAATCATAATAAATCAAGATATGGGTTAACGGGAGTCGTTGCGCTGACCACATTACCTGTGCGAGGCCCTATGTTAGACAGAAGGATCAGCCCACTCAATCGCCCCTGACTCCTCATGTGCTGTCGCGCCAAAGATTATGATTTATGATCATTTAAAACTACACACAGGCGGAATAATTTACAGAACTTCTCATAACATTTAATGTCTTAAACGAATTTCATCTTAAAGCTTCAGACTGTGCAAAGTAGAGCAAAATATAGAAATTGCGTTCTTATTGAGATGACGTTGTTCCGCAATTTGTGAATCATTTGTTTAAAGCGAAAAAAATTATTTTGTAACCCTAATTCGAATCCAAAGCTCTAAACTATGTTAAATCAACATTACATAGGCATTAATAATAATAATAATAATAATAATAATAATAATAATAATAATAATAATAATAATTGACTGATCGTAATGTGTAATTTTACAACACGGAATACGGTGAAACAACTATTCTAATCAGCACCCGGGTTGATCGCTGAAGGGTGACCCCAACTCGATTTTGTTTTCTTTAATCCATTGCCGAGATACCCCTTTGTAAGAGGTTGAGACACAAAATGTATCTTTTATCGCTCCCGACAGTCTTATATAGGATTTGTGTGTGTGTGTGTGTTAAGTAAATAAAAAGAGCGGTATTGTCCGTAGGTAAAAATTGTAAATTTTGCAATATGTTTATAAAAAAAAATTATTGAATTATTGCGATGCAATTGCAAAGATTTTTAGGTAAATTTAATTTTATATAGAAATTCAGATTCTGCGTGTCTGTGTTCATGCGTGCAACAGGGTATGTCACTCAAGCGATGGGTATCTCCAAAAATGTGGTAGAAATTTTGCAAATTGTATTAAAAGAAAAAAGTTTGAGAATCCTATGGAAAAACAAAACCCTGTTTGAAGGGTCTGCGTGGCATAATTTTCGTCATATACCCGTTGATAATGAGTTATCGTATATTGCAACAAAACGTGTTGCAATGAACAAAATTCGCCGTCTCGTTTTTAATTTGCGCCTTAAATTGCGAACACTTCTTTGTGCCGCCGTAGCACATTTGTGGGGTTTTGTGGGAGCGCACGTCAACGTGAATGCTGTCGAAAGCCGAGGAGGGACATCGCTTCCCGTGGCTGCAGCTCGCCTGCACACGTCCTCAGTCACTAAAAAACTGCCGCTTGTTAATATTTCTCACATACGTGTGCCAAATAACATTAATACCTTTCTTTCCAAAATACGTATTTCAACAGTCTCCAAGAAGTGAACGAAAGTTGGAATTACAATTTCATGTGCCCTCAAAAGCAATTTGATCAAAACAACTCCACTGGCCTTAGCAAATGTATTAACTTAGATTTGCAGTTCCGTGTGCTTTGAGTAAGGAATCGTATTCTTCTCCTCTTTCTTCTTCTTGTTGATATTATTATTATTATTATTATATTTATTATTATTATTATTGATGTTGTTGTTATACGCAGTTGTGAATTCGCGAGTTCTGTTTGACTACTCGACGATGACACAAGGAGCAAGATTGAGTGTCTCATTGAAGCTGTTCCCAGACTAGTTCATTCCACTTAAGAGCACTAATCATTTACTCGTGGAAAATATATTCGTATAGATCAAAATAACCAGAAGCAAGAAATTTGCATGAATACGTCCCAACATTGAGCGTTAATGCGTGGGCGTGCGCACGGCCCGTGCAAGGGCGTGGGCGCGGCCGGGCGAAGCATGCGGCGATGGGCGCGCGGTGGAAGGGGGGGGGGCGCTGGGCGGCGCCGCCGCGGCCAAAATAAACGCCTTGCGCCACGCGCACCCGCGCAGCGACAGCACCAGCCATTCCCTCACACACATCACACCACAAACTTGCTCCAAAACCATGAATATTTGAAGAAGCGATACGTAATATGATTTAATCTATTAAATGGTTTTGGAAAGGGTCAACTCAGTAAAAAAATATAGTTTTCATTCAATGAAGTTATATGTTTGTATTTGATTTTCTCGCCCTTACTTCGAAAGAATAGAAAGTATTGTATTGTATTGTATTGTGCGCCGGAAAACGGGGAATTTTTAACAGAAAAAATATTATTGGCGGGTTCTAGTAACGAAAAAGTGGATATACCGTGTTCCCATATATCAGCCCTGTGCAACAAGACGATCGCAGCATATATTTGTGTCGATCTCTTTTATAATTCGCTCTTACTAATCATATACCCGATTATAACCATTTAATGAACTGATTACAATCCTCATTATAATCAAAATCTTATTATTATCAGATTTGGTGCATGATCTACAGATACATTCAATACCTTCATTAGAAAATTTAATGATACATTTTGTTGTAATGCTTATGCATACTTGGGTAAATAAATAAGATTTGGGTTTCAACAGGGCTAATTTGTTTTGTGAGAAACAAAAATCCTCTTATTATGGCCATCAGTCGATCACCTTGGCTTTTGTTTAGCGAAGTAGATCTCACTTGAGTTAATGTGGCCCAGGCTTACTATACTTGTATGCACTCGTACTTAGGTCAATTAAATACGAACAGGAATGTTATAACACAGCGTTATTGGTGATACATAAAAATACAAATGGCGAACCTTATTTTCCACCATAATTTGCTTCAACAGAAATACATTTTCTCCAACGCATAGGAAACATTCTGATTCCTGCGTATAAAAACGGCTGCCGCAGTTGCAGATTGTGCACGTACTGTTTGCGTGCAGGGACGTCTTCAAATATTTCTGCACCTCATGCCTCCTTTAGTGAACCAAATACATGGTAGTCACATCGGAGCAAGTCCGAACATTGCAGTGAGTGTTCTAGAAGTAGCCAGAGCAATTTCGTGATTTTATCACGAGTTAAAGCCATTGAATGCGAGCGTGTGTTGTCACACAGGGCCACATCGTGAATAGGCAGCCGCCGTCCGATCCATCCCCCGTCAGCCGCCGAAAGGCGCCCTCCGTTGCAGCGGAATGAACACTCACACCCACCTCTGATGCAACGACAGCAATGCGGCGATCGCCTTCCACAAGCTCACGCGCTGCTTGACTGTTGCCTTCATTTGACGCAGGTCGCCGGGCGCCGTTCATGGCATTCATTTTCCGCTTCATCACGACCATTTCGACACTTCTGGTCCCAATTGAATACGCATGGTTTTTACTCAGAGAAGCATGACTGGACTGTGCTATGAGTCTCTTCAAAATTTCATTCAGTTTCGCACCACCGTCGGTGAGAAAAAGGAATAGTTTACGCACTGCGTAACAGACACTTATTCTTTATTTTCATTCTAGAAATACTGCTATGGCAGACGGGAGTACGAGGGCCGTGTGCATGGCTATCTCCTCTCTCTTTTCCCATCACACATTCCCGGGAACGCAGCGCTGAGCACATAAATACGCGAGACAAATAAACCAAGTTCCGATATATATTAGAATGACACGCGTATGTGTTAGACATTTTGGGTCGATTTTCCGACTTCGCCGGCTAGCTAACAGTGTCTCCCATCAAATGACGGTATAAAACATGGTTGTAGTCCCATTTTCGGGGAACTCTGTATTTCTCGAAAATTGCAAAAAGTTAATATTACAAAAGTACAATATTGATGACATATATATTTGTCTTAAATGCCATCTATTCTAAGAAATCAGACCTTTAAAAAAAGTCATGTACAATTTTTTTTTTGAAAAACTAGTAGTTTTCGCAAAATTTCTGCTAAGAATTAATGCAACATATAGAAAAACAATTTCCCAAAATCCGTTCTATTTTTTTCACGTATAGAACAAGGGATTCTTAAAAGAATGGCACAAATGTAATTTTCGTTGAAGTCCCTGAATTTTCGAAAAGTGAAAAATTATAAATAATGCGAGATGCCGTGTTATAACACCACTAGTTCTTAAGTTATGTTTGTATTATTTTGTGAGATAGTGCTGTAATAATTGATGGTAAACTATTCTCACGGTATGTAAAAGAGCAAAGAGAGTGGAGTGAAGCTGGAAGAGCAGAGATATACGAAATAAAATAATACTTGTAAAATAATAGTCCCACTAAACAAAATTACCGCCACTTTACAATAAAAATAGAATTCATTTATTTTTCCGCCCAATGATTACGCTGGCCTTCAAAATTAATTTTTTTTTATTCCTCAGAATTTTATCGGTGGATCTTCATAGGACATTTCAGGCTGATTTCAAAAATGAACGCAATTTGTCTATCATCAAAGGTTTTCTTGCGACAGTTCAGAACATTTTTTTAAATTGTTGCATTAACATTAAAGAAATTAAAAATGTTCAACACACGTTAAAGGTGTTAATTGAGGATGTTCTTGAGTACTTTCCCTCATGAACGTCCCTTTGAGAATACAGTAGTAATCTGCCAACATACTTCAACTCCACTGTCCTTGGTACTTTTTTTCCCTGCTTGCAATTTCTTTATGGAAGCTCCATGATCATCGCTTACAGATCCCCGATTTTCAGGAAAGAAATCAAGTGAGAGTTTAGGGAGTGAATCTTAAAGAGGCCTATTGTAGCCCAAATCATCACATGATTTGTAAGTAACTGCTTTCCTAGTTTTCTATAGTTGCCAGATTCCTTGTTGCCTAAAAAGTGTTCAACCAAAATCTTGAAGGATATTCATGCACTATTTTCTAAATCATTTAGCATTCCTTCACACTTTACATCTTACACTCATAGTTCTCTCATTTGTGGTCCGACGAATATTCTCTCTTTAATTTTCGCATCACGTTTCGGAAACGGAAACACGCAAGTTTCGGAAACTTCTTGCAAATACAAAAAGCTCCTTCCATTTCTGTCCATGGCTTTTGACGATATTCTTCTTCAAAGCTAATTTGCGATGAACAGACAAAAAAAAATATCTTTTTTCTATCAACTATGGGAACATTCATAATACTTTTTACACCTGGTGTGAAGGCCAAGTCTTCCTTTTTAGGTTCTTTTACAATCCCTACTGTCCCACTCACATACAAAAAATGCAAAATTTTGTGTATCCAGTCCGAAAACCAACGAGCAAAACCTAGCAATCGCCTTCTCCACTTAAGATCCAGGTAAATGACTGAATCTCCTCCAGAATTATCTTCACGGTCCCCAAAGGTTTATTTCATATTAATAATGGCACAGACAAATCGAGTGAAAAAAAAAACGGAGTTCTGAAACAAGGCAAGATAGTTTGATAGTACCTAGCGCACATTATACTAAAAATCTTGAATTATGGCAATGAGATGGGAAGGAGTGATAAAGGTGTTTTTTCCTCGTTTTTACTTTCATGTATACGTACGTATATACGTAGCAATACGTAATATAGGGCAAGTTATGTAATATTGTGTAATAAAGTGTTTTTGTTTGTTTTTTTCAAAACATCCGTCCGTCCGTCTGTCCGTCCGTCTGGTGTATGTCAACAACAATAGCGCCTAAACCATGCGTAGAATATTTTCCAGTTTCAGAACACCTCAGACCATTTAGCCTGAGACGAAAGTCTGCGATTTTGAAAACCATTCATTAGTTTTTGGGGGTACTTTACATGAAACTCCTGGTACATTTTCAAACTTTTCCCCCCCAAAACGCATTTTTTAAAAAATTTCTTGTAAGAATATAGTAAAAAAAACTTATAAAAGTGGCATAGGTCTAATTTTCACCGTTAACTCTGAATTTTCGAAATTTTCAAAAGTTTAAATTTTCTTCGTTGTCTTCCTACTGCTACAAAATTAAAGATAGAGATTTTCCTTCAAATTAAATTTGTTGTTCATAATTTGTTCTTTCATTAAGGTCATGTACAATTTTTTCATAATTTTAGAAGTTTCGCAATATATGGCGTGCAATTTTTGCAATTTTAAAAAATTACAAAAACAAGATTTTTTCAAAAACTGCTAGAAATGTTTTCTTTAAACTATTGGTAGGGATTGTGCTAATTTCACTCAAACAAACTCAAACATAAACACCATATTGCACAACTCTAATTTTTTGACGTTTCTCTCACGTCGTTAATATACATTAGCGGCAATTTGTTCACAATAATGTCAGATAAAGCTTCTCCAAAACTCAACCGTTTCCTGCCAAAACTGGCTCAAAATTGTGCAATTTCAGAAACACTCAAATGCAATTTTCGCAAAAACGGCTCCAAATTTGTGCTTCAAACTTTTCAAAGGAAAGTGCCAATTGCACTCTTTAATATGACGTAAAGTTAATTTCGGATATTTTGTTTTTTCAAAAATTACACAAATGTAATTTTTTATAATCTCTCACGCCGTTAATATTTAATTTTTAATAATTAATATTAAAATTTTCTGTGAGAAAGCTTTAAATTTTTATCAATAGAATGCTCTTAAGATTAATAAATCATGTTGTTGGGTATGTTGTAGATGAAATCAAAGCTTCTTTCTTTCGTTCAAGTGATCTCATCTTGCAAACTTTCGGTTTGGACTGTTCTTTAAAAGGAATTCTCTGCCTGAATTTATCTCTAAAACGGCAGAACTGACAATGGCACCAAATAGCGGCACAGGAACTTTACATTACGTAGTACTCACAACAGCTGACATGACAATATATGGGCGAAGAATTGGAATAGGCTACTCAGGAATTCTGTGAAGAACATTTGTTGCACCTAGTAAATATTGTTTGAAACAAGTACCATTAAAATTATATTAAAATCGTCGAAATCAGCGAAAATGCAGTAAAAATTACGTAAAAAGGAGGTAAATAACTTATTAGTCCAAATTGACGGAAATTGCAAAAAATTGACGCATAAAATGGGTAATTTCGTCTTGTCATGACATGAAATGAATTTCTATACAAAACGGCTGTTCTGAAGTAAAAAGAAAAAAAATGACATTTCATTAAAATCCGACTCCTAATGATAATCCTTAGCTTATTTGGTAAGGATCGTGTTCAAATATTTGGTAAATGTTTTTGTTTTCTATTAACATACAAATTACATTTAAAAAATAAGTACATATATCGTAAGTGGAATAAACACGTTGGCCGCGTACATAGAGGGGAAACTAAAATGGAAAGTGTTAAAAATGACGGATACATTCAATAATTGACGAGGAAATCCAATTTGGAAGACACAAATTTTTGCAGATTTTTGGGCGTAAAATGTGTAGCAGCAAAACTTTATTCCGAAACTATTGAATTTCGGCCGAAAGCAGGGTCGAATAAACGATCCTCAGGTGATACTGAATGAAGCTAACGAGGTCTCAAACGGGTCACAACTGTCGAAGAAACTGATGCACGATTACTCCATCGAAATGAAGAGAAGTAATTTACTACATATTCCAACAAGATTTTTCCACTTTTTCTGCATAAGATCCCCAAAATAGTTGTTCTGTCAAAATACGCTGTGTATTGCAGCAGCATAACATACCTTTTTCTATACGACATATAAAAAATCTCTATATACGTACGTATACGAGAAAGTAAAAATCTTGTAGCTCGGATTTTCATTTAAACTTCAGAAATTTTGAAAATTGTAATAATTCAAATATTTTTCGAAAATGTCATAAACCTCTAATATTAAAGCCAGTAATTTCTTTCTCAATGCAATTGATGCCTCAATTGTCGACCTTTAAATGATGCCATGTGAGTAGTTGTCGAGTAGCAACACAGAGATGTTGAGAGTTATTCTGCATACCCTCTAGTTGTTTAATTTGCCCAAGGAGCAACTAGAGCGTTCTCGGCTTAACGAAGGCTGCTCGGGGTGGCATGGGAGGGGCCGAGCGCGCTGGAGGGCAGGTGAGGCTGGAGGCTGGCCAGCGCACGCTGCGCCACCAAGGCCACGCCCTTGCATTGAATGCTCCCGAAATACGCGCCTACGCCGGAAGGGAAGGGAAGCGGCCCCAGCCCCGCTGCCCAAGCCGTCGCTGCCCTCTCCTCGGCTCGGCTATGTCAATTTGTATCGTGTGTTTTGGGACTGAAAACTTACTATGTAAATATTATTCTTTCTACATCCATACACCGAACGATATTTCGCAAAATTCCACGCTGAAGTCGGGAAATAATCTAAATTACACTCTGCGAAAAATTAAATATTGTTTATATAAATGATACTACCTATTATATTTATATTATTCAGCAACAAAACTGTGATTATTCTCACTTCTACCTACTGTCCAAGTATATGGAAATGTTAAAAAATGTATGCTACAGGCATAAACATCCGCAGATGAAAGTGCAAGTCGTCAAGTCTTCATCCGCAGGCGACTGACAAAGACATGCATCTATTCTTCTAAACACCTACCTACCTTGCTACCTTCATTAAAAAATTCTCTAGGCACGAATGCGAAATAAAAATTTTAAACGCCAGTGTATCAGGGGGGAGGACGAAAGGTAATTAACGGGGTCGAAAAGCTAACACTTGTCCGATCCAGTCCAAGTAGTCCTGGAAGAATAGTCCGGTCCCATGATAGAAAATGACGGACAGTTTTGGTGAGTTTTTATATTTATTGATGTTTTTGGGTCGCTGAACACGAATATCCTCGCTCTCTTTCACTCTTGTCTTGTATGTGAGAAATCCTTCACTCTAACTGCGTTCCTATTTTCTTTGAATGATCTCCTTTTTCATTCTATACTATAGCGATAAAAGTGTTGAAAGTGGTCATGCGGAAGAGCAGACCAAATGGCCTGAACCTCGCCACCAATGAGGACATTAATTAATTTATTGTAATATCAGTTGTGCAGTAGGTATTTAAACCGCCTTATGTAATTTTTGGTCTAAGACTGGACTGCTTTCTAAAAGTTTGGAAATTATCTATAATTTTACCATTTTGTGAACCTGGCAAAGATCCTCGCTTTCCTACAAGCTACAGACAAATAAGTCTCGTACCCTCAATTGCAAAGGTATTTGAAAAATTAATTCAAAGCAGGATTTATCTTCAGATCACAACGTAGCACCACCCACCAGCTGACCTATTTATCGAACCTACTTAACCAACCTATCGAACCAACCTAAATAAAATAGAATACAAAATATTTTTTTCAGAAAGGTCATTAAATTCCCTTGGTTCATAAGCATCACGCAAATACAAAACGAACTAAATATATCATCCATAACGACTATATAAATCTTATGACTCATAAATTCTTCTCATCCCTTCCCAATCGCGCAACACAATATTCCAACTAGGTTAAACGTATAGCTCGAAGAGAATTAGATCACGATTCCCTAAAGACTCCCTTCGTCCACCTTAAATCATTTACCAATCTTCCCCTTTCCTAAAATTTCACCCATTAACACACCCCTTAAAAATTATCACAAATAACACAAAAATGTCATCCACAGTTTATTTCACTGGCTAATTAAAATGTATCATCAGACCACTGAGAAAGGAGGTAACGCATGCACATGTCCAACCCTTAAAGTTAATGTGTAAAGTTTTGTATAATGAACACCCCTGAAAGTCAGAAATGCCAAGCAGACAGAAATAAATTTAAAAAAAAAAACGATTACAGTTTCTCTTCTTATGAAGGGTGAAAAAGAAATTATCGGTTATTGTTTCACTTAAAGTAACAAACAAGAATGTATGTAAAGAATCTTTCTCTTTCTCAGATTTCAGAAAAAAACAACATATTTTCATGCTTGCAGAGATTTACATCTTCACCAAATACTATGTCTTATTTAATGGATCCAAGGAAAAAGCTATTGTCTTTGGACATCGTTTGTATCATCGACTAGACATTTTACTTCACTACGCACTTTGAAGTAATTACTACATCCGTAGGGTAGCCTTAAAAAACTACTGCTTGTAACTGCTACTTTGACACATACTCAACCTAATTGTCACGAACAGCTGAAAATGATTAGCTCACGAACGAAAAAAAAAAACTCTTTACAATAGATACATCTTGGCCGCAACCTTATTCTGCCGCTTCTACTATTTCTGCTCTAGTACATCATCCCTACGTCCTGTTCCGAAGAGTGAAATGTAACACAAGAATTTTTGGTCTATTCAAAACATGAAATGTAGAACGTGATTTTTTCATTTACTATCTATCAGATAAAAATATCGGCGATTTTTAAAGTTGTTTCGAGATAAAGAAGGATAATTCAGGCATTTATACAGAGTGCGCCAGAGAAACTTACTTATTTGAAAAAATTCCCGCGCGGTGAGTTGGGCGGTTAGAGGGGCGAGAGGGGGCGTACCTGGAGGGGGAAGTTCCCAAGTTTTTTTCTCCTTCCAGTTAGTTGCCATCATGCTGTGGACTAGAGAGCAGCGGGCCTTCGTAGTCGAGAGCTTCTTTTCTAACGGTATATAATATACTCACCGCGCGGGAATTTTTTCAAATAAGTTTCTCTGGCGCACCTGTATGTTTTTGCATATAATATAAAATTTCGTAGTGCTTTCTTTCTTAAGTGTAGGTTGAAGAAAACAGATTATAACCGTTAAATGCAGGCAATTTAATCTTCTATTATTTGACACAGGGTCATCGACATGCAAAACTAGCGGAACCCGGCAGACTTCGTCTTTCCCTCAATTTTTCTCTTTCTCACTTCTCTCTCCCTTTCTCTCTTCGTCTCTCTCACTGTCCCTGCCTCTCCATATCTCGTCTCTCTCCCCGTCTCTGTCTTTCTGTTTCTCTCTCTGAGTCCATGTCTGCATCGCGCATGGGTCAGCATAAAATAATCAGCAACGTGCGTCTACGTGCGCAGACAAATGCACATTCCCATCGTACAATGACTATATTCTTTTCACAAGTGCAAGCAATAAGTTGACGAAGTTTTATCGTAATCGGATGAACGGTACGCCAGCGCTTTGAACACGAACCAACAAACAAACGTTCGTGTTATATAATCGTGTATATTAATCATTAATCCTGTGTGTGTATATGTATATGTATGTATATATATATACGATTAATGGTATTTTAGTTTTAGAAAACCCCTTTTTACATATATTTCTCTTCAAAAATGTTTCTACGGAACATTTTTCTTGGCATAACTGATAATCGTGTTCAGAGATCTCAAAAACATAGAAATCAAATATCAAAACTACACCAATACTCTTCGCTATTTGCCACTTTTATAACACCACTTGACTCGACTATAAAATACAAGATTACAAGCTTTCTTAATTTAATTCTTATTTTTTAAACTTGTCTATTTTTCTGGTATTGACGAAACACTGGATCGTGGTTGTAGTTCAAATGCTCTAAGAGAAGGTGTATGGTGAGCGCTGGGTAAACGTACGGTGATCTGCTAGTAATCACCACCAGAGGGGAAGGCTAAAAAACTATATTCTCGTTCTTCCTTGTTTTCAGAAGTTTTGAATCTCCCATGCAAAAAGCACCGGTGTCAACTTTTTTTTTTGCGGGTGGCGGCGCAATCAGGTAGTTTTGCAGCATCTCAGGAGCTAGTTCAACTTCAGTGTTGCACGTTTTGAGTAGGAACTAGTGGTCACAGCACATACATTCTCGAATTATTTTTAATTTTCGCAATTTTCGAAAATGCTGAGAGTTCAACGAAAATTATACCTGTGCCATTTTTTAACCACTCTTCGCTCGATCCGTAGAAAAAACTAAAGAAATAATTTGGAGCCATTTAAACATAATCTTTTTTATAAATATAGTATTACCATCAAGCAAAAGATTAATAGAAGAAAGAGCGTTCCTAAATATCTGATTTTTTAGAACAGATTTCATAAAAGACAATCTCTATCTTTAGTACTGTACTTTTTCACTTCTGGTTTTATTTCAATTTTTCAAAACGCCCAAAATGGAACCAGCATCATTTGTTACCGTGCTTTCATACATACAGGAAGAAAATTTAAAGAAGGAATTTGGAGGTGTTTTTTAGGTTTACCAGTTGTGGACGTTTCTAGCTACATTACACGAAACTGCTCGTACAATTTGTAGAACTTTTTGAAAATATGAGTTTTTGCATAATTTGGCATTTGAATTGTAGGCAATTTAAAAAAAATAATTTTCTCCAAATTTCCAATTTTTGTTTTTAAATTTTCTCTTTGTTCGCATAAAAGAACAATATTCTGGTGCCAGTCCCATTTCCGGCAAACTCTCTGCATTTTCCAAACTTTCAAAGCGTTAATACTGCGAAACTACAAATTAGGAAGATTCTTTGTCATAAATAAAATCTGTTCTAATACACCAGATCCTCAAAAGGGGCATGTAGAAGTAGTTCTGGCGTAATTTCTGCTTAATGGTAATGAAATTTTAAAAAGAAATTTCTTAAAAACGGCGCCGATTCATTTTTGTTCAACTAACAGATTTTTCGAAAATTGCCAAAGTTAAAAATAATACGATAAAGTATGTGCTATTGTAATATCTCTAAATCGTTCCCAAAGCTTGTCAATAAGAGTTTTTCGGTCGAAAAATCGCGGATTTCCAGCGCACAATCCTAATACTTTGCAGAATAGATTTTATTAAGGGAAATAGCTCTCTCTTCAATATTGTAGTTGTACACGACCTTTACACGACCGAGGACAAATTTATTTTTTTTTTTTAATTTGAGGCATTTTGAGAAAATTTTGAAAATGTTTTTGAGTACCCCCAAACATGAAAATATCCGATATAAAATCGGAGGGACTCGAGTTCCTTCAGATTGATGGAGAATTTCTAGTTTTTGAGAAAATCATGTAAACGGATAGGCGCTAGCATTAACCTCAGGCGGACAGAGAGGGACATACAAAGGTATTGCTGTCAATTGATTTTTCGGTATCAAGAACCCAGCAAAGACGTAGATTCTGATTGGCACAACGTGGTCAAAGGAAAGTAAATTAACTACATATAAGAAGAATTTATCCACTTTTTCGTATACCAAGTCCCCACTTTTGGAGAAATATTTGGCAAATAAATTGCACAGATGATTAAGAGAGACATAGGCAGAAACTGGCAAAATGAGAGTTCTGTGCATTCGCCTTCTGCTGTCTCAATCAGTCAAGAGAGTTCTGCAAAAGAGACACAATACACGTGACAAAAAATTATTACCTTGCCGAAAGAATCAATGAGTATTGAAGAGATTGTCATGGTTACCTCTCTCTAGTCAAAAATAAACAACTCCTTACAAATTTCACGTCCTCATGCTTTCTGTTTTCGCTCCGCTTCTTTCGCTACCGTCTCAGAACGCTGGTTCAAAGAAAATTCACGTTAATTGCTTACTGCCAACGTTCCACAACTTTCAATGCAGTCCATATGCATATTGCTTAGCTCCTAGGCACGATCGCTACAAAAATAAAGAAATAGCGGCTCCTCTGCATTTCAAACAATGCGAGCTCGACGTGACTGATTTGAAAAAAAAAATGGATTACAGGAAATCTGACAATGGGCAACTCTTTCGTTATTGCCGCCCAGAAAGTGGTGCAACCTTTTAAGAATTTTCCAAAGCAGTTGAAAATCGATTTCTAAGAGCTTTGTACAAAAATGAGTATTTGGTCAATTGGGAAGAAATTCGCGCGGTTTTTTGATCTCCAAGGCGGAAGTTAGAAATGTATGATCTTTTCTTCTAAAATGTCTTCAAAGAGCAACGAAACTGAGCTGTTCGAAGCGTGGCGAAACTTTGAATTAATTTGACGGCCCATGTACCAACACCCACAATACAATTTTTTCAGTCAAAAAATAGATTTTTACCTCTGCATTACAATACTTTCTCCCTTACAAGGAAGTGAAATTGAAATTTCTTGAAGATCTCCGGAACGGCCAAAGAATATCTCACTCACTCCTGACCTATTTACCGCGTTTTAACTCAGAAACTTTTCATCTGACAGAGTTATCCGTGTCACATTCTTCAAACCTTTCCATCCACATATAAATTCAATAATCTCGATTTTCGGGTAAAGAATCTCCTCACAACTCGCACCAATCTTTCATCATCTTTGGAACAACACAAATAGACTTTAATACTGACATGTGTGCGATGTTAGTTTTATTGCACCTTAAGCACAAATATTACGAGATATACATGGTATTGTGGGGTCTCCAATACCTTTTACTTACAGGTAAGTGGTGCATTTTTTCCAAAACGTCTGTCTGTACGTCCGTGTCTCTGAACACTACTAGCGCCTAAACCATGCGTTGGATTTTTTTTCCAAATTGAAGACACTAGTGTCGATCCGGCTCGAGTCGAATCTTTGAGATGTTAAAAAAAGTCCTTTAAAATTGAGGGGGGGTTACTTTACATGAAGCCCCCGGACATTTTCAAAATTTTCTCAAAACCGGCTCCAAATTTTTTCTATACATTTCTTGTAAGAATAGAGTAACATGCAGTTATAAGTGTGGCAATGGTACTATTTTCACGGTTAACTGAATTTTCGAAAATTTCAAAGGTATGTTTTTTTTGGTGTCCTCCTACAACTAAAAAATGGAAGATATAGATTTTTCTTCAAATAAAATGTGTTCTCCATAGTGAGTTATTTCATTAAGATCACGTATATTTTTTGAAAATGTTGGTCGTTTCCGTGCAATATTGCGAGCATTTTTTTTAAAATGGGCAACTTTTAAATTTACAAAAACAAGATTTTCTCAATTTTTTTTTTCTTTAAACTTTTGATACGAATTGCGATGAATGCACTCTATAACATAACATAAACGTCATCTCGCTCTATTTTTTTGCTTTTCTAAATATACAAAAATGCTATTTTTTGACTCGGCTCTCACGTTGTTAATATTGACATTAGCGGCAATTTATTTACATTAATGTATTAATGAGTACATGTGCTTCAAATAATGTTAGATAAAGTTTCCCGAAAACTTCAGTTTTCCGTGAAAATTAGTTCAAAATTCCGCAATTTCAGAACCGCTTAAACACCATTTTCTCAAAAAGAGCTCATATTTTTTCTTCATACTTTTCCAACAGATAGTGCTAATTATACTGTGTAAAATGAAATAGAATTAATTTTGCTGTATTCATTTGATGTTTCAAAAATTTTACACATGTAATTTTTTTAAAATATATCTCACATTTTTAACATCTACATTTCCAGCAATTTGTATGCACTATTGCATGTGTGAATATAAGTGCTTGAAATGACGACATATGAAGTTGTTTGAAAACTCAGTAGTTTAGTGTTAAAGAGTTGTGTTGTTTGAGGTTCAAATTTCAAATTTACAATCGCGCATAAATGCCATTTTCTTAAAAACGGCTCCAAATATTTCAATGAAAAGTGCCATTTAGCACGAGGTTTTATTGTTCTTTAATATTCTTAAAATAATATTTCCATTCTACTATTAGAAAGCCGACAAATTAAGAAACAATATTTAAACAATGTACTTTGGGTGGCGTAAGGTTGTACCTGGCAAGAGCATGTGGCAAGTCCGAATAGCTAGCCGAGACCAATGGAAATAGAATACTAAAACAAAAGAGTCCGTGCCACTCTGTAGCACCAATAGATATCTCTACAGTAAGGGAGAGGGAGGGCAAGATAAACCACATGTCAAGCTTGCAATATCTCAGCAAGGTGTGACAACTGCAAAAGCGTCGGGAGGGACGGAGGGAGGGAGAGCAAGGCCGCCGCGTTCTGCCCCAGTTGCGCGCCCTGCTTCGCAGAGCGGGAGCGGAGCGGAGGGGGCGGGGCGATCGCGTTGCGGAGCTATTCTCGCGCGCCGCGTGCAGGGGCTCGGAAGGGTCGCGGGGCGGAGGCGGTCTGTCGTGCGCTGCGCGCTCTCCACCAGTGCCGCCGCGCAGTTGTCCGGCGATCAACCGAGAGGGCCAAAACCTTGCTTGGCCGCCCACACGATAGCACAGGGACAACACACGTCCAGATAAAATGACACTTTTGTTTCGAGACCATTTTTTTTATTTCTCGACGTACTCAAAATTTTTGTGGGCGTTTACAACAAAAGCTTCGACAATATACTTCTTTTCTTTTATGCTACACAGTGGCACAGAACTTCTTGTACTAGATTTTAATCACTCTACTCTGAACTCTCTTTTGTCCCACATTCCTCTCAGCATCTACTTCATCTCATTTTTTTTCTTCACATTTACTCACATATTTGGTTCCATAAAGGTGGGACTGAGTTTTCTTTCGTATTCATATGTCTTCATGAATACGAAAGAAAACTGGTCCTTTATGCAAATTTTCGTTGCAATATTTGGAGCCATTTTTTAGACAATGTCGTTCGAGCTGAAAAAACTTAAATTGAGCTCGTTTTCACAGAAAACTTATGGATTTTCGAGAAAGAATATAAAATATACCTTGAAGCACTTCTACATATGCAATAAAGTATATAAACCACCCGTAATGTAAACATTAACGACGTGTGAGACGTCAAAAAAAATTACATTCGTGTAGTTTTTGAAAAAACAAAGTGATACAGATATGTGTCATCCTAGTGTATTTATCACTATTCCTACATTAAAATTTTTGAATCATCGGAGTGGTTGTTGAAAAATTCCTGTTTTTAATACTTTTTAATGTTGCCCATATTTCGTTTAAAATTGAACGAAAACGATACTTTGATTTTTCTACAGTAGCTGATGACATTAGGCCATTGTTTCACCTCCTGTCTTATAAAATGAATATTTTTAATTAATTCGCGAACGTTCTACCCAGAAATGTGCTTACCACTGTTAAAAAGATTAATTTTATAAGCAGGAGGTGTAACAATGATCTAATGTCATTGGCCACTATAGAAAAATCGAAGTATACTAGTATTTTCAAAAAAATGGCAAGTCGATAATGAATGAACTGAGTAGAACAAATTTTATATGAAGAATAATCACCATCTTGAATATTGTAGTTGAAAGAAGACACTGAAAAAATCAAAATTTTGTAATTTTCGAAAATTTGGAGTTAACAGTGAAATTAGGATTATCCCCATCTTTATTACTGTATTCCATTCCATTCTGACAATAAATGTAAAGAAACTCTTGGAGCCATTTTGAGAAAATTTTGAAAATGCCCTAGGGACTTTATATCAAGTACCCTAAAATTATGAATTTCAAACTTGCATAATCCGAGACGGGACACACCCACCGGGGAATATATATAAATATATATATATTTATATAATATATAATTATATATATATATATTATTACTATATTATTATAATGTTTTTATTCTTACGAAAAGCTTAGACGAAAGTATTATTCACAGACGGACAGACGCGCGGGCAGACGATCGGTCGGTCGGACGGACGGACACGAACGAACGAACGAACGAACATGTTAAAAACAGCATTTCAATATCAGTGGATCACAGAACGTGTATTTCCGTTGAAATCTTGATTAGTAGCATCCGCAGTTCAATGAATCCGCAGCATTACATAAATTTCTCTTTCACTGTTTATATTCCTATGTCTATACGTTCATAATACGAAAGTGAATTAATAGTACATTATGAAATGATGGTATTAATACACACGTGTGATATTACGATACGAGCGACAGCAAGCATCGTAAACTTTACACGAGTGTATTAATACCCATTACATCGAGTTTCATACGGTACTTTTTCTACGACTTATGGTAACTTTTATAACTTAAATTTTTCATTGAATCGTGTCGTGGCAGTTGACATGCAGGATTCATCCAAGGCCACCTAGCGGTCAGCTACCCTACCGCCTGCAGGTGACCGGTTTACCAGTCCGCCTGCAAGATTACAAAATCACAGCAATAATTTTAAGGTCACCGTTTTCGCTTTTTTCTTATTTCTGGAGATGCGAACTAACATCTGATTCACTAGACATTTTAAAGTGAAGAATTGGCTGGTTTGTAAAGGCAACCACACGTCAGCAACATATAACACAAAATGACACGACGTCAGTCAAATATTCCCTCTACCACTACCAATGCGCAAACATCAAATTAGATCAAAGTGAAATTAGGATCCATTTTAGTTTCAATAATATACCGCGTAAAAATTACTCGTAATAAAAGAAATTAAAACTGACGAGCGTAATATAGGATTAAATGCAATTATAACGTACACAATCGAACGAAAAAATTATTAAAACGATTCTCAATGATTAATTTAATGTCAATACTTTGTAAACTTCTCTGTGATTGGTCAAGAACCAGTTTAATGAAATCTGTATAGTCATGAGTATCATTATGCAACGAATTACAGCCATCAAATTACAGAATTATACAATGGTGGTGGAAAAATACTTTCATTCTGAACCTTCACATATAATATCCTATTGCGGCGTAAAATGAGGTTTGTCGCCCTGCCGCTACAAACATTCTACTCGATAAGCCAGTCCATCACCATTCACTATTAAGATGTTTCTACACTTTGTAAGTTGATTGTCCTAAGGCGCCGAGTCAGCATTGACTGGCAATGACAATGGTAGACGAGCCACAAGAGAAAGCAGGGGCTTGTCACCTTTAAATGCTGGATCAGAAAAGTTCTGAAACACTTTAATCTCGTGAAAAATTGACATCATTAAAACGAAGTTTAATAATGTTTCCTCCGTTACAAATTAATATGTAAAATTATTCATATCGATTAAACGAGTTCAATTGCTAAGACGCAAAACAAAAGTGCCCAAACAGTACATCATTTTACAAGCGCCCTCACAGAGAAAAGGGCATTCCTCTATCTCAATATTTACATTGGCGTATTTGCCTATGGGAATCTCAAACAGTCAACACAACCAGCGACAGCAGCTTTGGCAATGAATATTTCATCATACTCTCCACCCACCGGTTGTTATACGCCTCTATCTTTCCAGACACGGCATCTAGAGAGATTCGACATGCAACCAAAATAACGAAACACACAAGAAAATAAACTTGATACAAGGCCGAAAACAAAACCCTCTGTGAGCGAAGGCTGCGTGCGCTGGCGAGCCGATGGAGAGTGACTGAGGGTGTGGTCGCAGATCCGACGCGGAGGGGTGGCGGCGACCAGCAGCGCAGTTCGACGCAGCACAGCGCGGCGCGGCTCGGCACGGCACGGCCCGCCCCAGAAGATACCCTCCCTCTCGCCTTGCTTGCTTTCCGGCTTAAGAGCTTCAGCTTGACTAAACATGTAAGTTGTCTGCTTCGCCGCTTGCTCCCTATGCTATTTTGTGTGATATTGCATGCATGACTGTCGCCTTCCCTTTATTACAATTTCTTCCATTTTACCATTTTAGATTATTTGTGAAGGCAATTTATGTACAATGCAGACAGTTTGTCGAAGCACTTAAAAAAATTACAATAAACGCTTTGACTTAATTTGCGGTGACACAGCTACCAGACAATAAAACACACATGGTGTTAAATACAGAGTAAACAAATGTTTAACATTTGTTGCCATTGACACACTGATTCCAGGCTTTCTCATTCACTAACTCTGAAACTGACACTCAAACATATACAATTTTCTTCAAAAATTACCAACTTTGCACAAAGAGTTTTAGAACAATATTCACAGAGTATATCAATGAACACTAAATTTATAATATAAATGTACCAATCGAATATTTAGATCGTTACATTTTTCACGTTTTAGTTACATATAAAACTCCATAATATGTAATGGTTACCAATATGAAAGAACTGGATTGCCTGAGAACATCAAGAACTGTTTGGACGACATTGAAAGTGTACATGATGTTATAAACTTTTTAATAGGAATTGGTGTGCTAAACGCTATATAAGAAATAGTTGTAAATCATTTTTTGACGTTTGTAACTGTAAAGTGTAACTAAAGTCGCTAATGACCCAGCAGTCGATGCGACTATAAATAAATGAAAAAATACATATTAAAAATAAATTAAAAAATAAATTAAAAAGTTTAAATCAAATGAGTGTTTTGGAATATCACATAAAAAGGACTTCCTGACATCTAATTCGTAGAAAGAGGAACTTATGCCTATATAACGACTTTTTCTTGCTATTTGTAGTCATATTTACGTAGTTTCTCGAATACATGTAGTCAGAATAGTGGGTCAATGATAATGAAAAAAATAGTTTTACTGAAGTGCCTGTCCGTCTAGCTGGTTGTGGCAACACTTGCTCCTGAATGTACAAAGGATTTTTCACCCACATTAATATTTCAAAATGATCTACGTCGCAGCTCCATGGATTTGAAATTAATATTTTTACAATAAGGCCCTTCGAATTTTTCACTTCGTATGTCTAAGATTCTTTAACATATTTGAAATGTCAAACTTGAAAAAGTTTAATTTTTTAAACTTATCTTACTTTCAATACTGAATAAAGATATTTCGTTTTCAATGCAATCTACTCTTCGAAATAAGATTTTTAAAAACATTCATTAACACTTTCTTCAAAATATAAGTAATTTCCGTGTAATTTTGAGTTAATACGTGACAAAGTTGAAATGTTTCTCGAACTTGTTCTGCATCTTGAATATTTAAGCTAGAGAACCGTATTTAAAAGAATATTAGACCTCACAATAAGGTCTATAAATATTTCATGCATAATATTTTCGAAATATAAGTTGAAGGAAGGAGAGCTGAGGAAACAAAGGGAGAGAAATGTATGAGGATGGGGTGGAGTCTTTAAGGAGAATTTTCGTAATGATGACTGTGAAAGTGTATCACCTGTACTAGGTTAAAAAAAAGTAGTAGTTGTAGCTTACAGAAAGCTGAAGAAATGAATGATGATGATGATGATGATGATGAGTGGCCATTGAAGCGAGCGGCACTAAGTGCTCACTCTGGAGGGTTTGCGAGACAAACAATCCTCTGTGTATGAGACAGGATCATCGCGTCGTTCCAGTTGGACTTTCTTGCGAAGCAGGAAGGGGGGGAGGGGAGGGCGGGGCGGTATTATTGGATGGAATTGGAAAACATGACGCAATCGCACCCGTCTCTGCCGCCTCCCGGAGTCTGCGCCAAGTTTCGCCCATCGCGTCGCCAGCATCGCATCAATCCTTACGAATTGCGGCTTGGCTTTGAAAATTGCTTTCTTGCCGGAGACCTGTAGAACTAAGTGCGCTTAATTGTTACTGATCAAGAGCAGAAAAAATAAAACAAAAAATATAATTAATAGTAACAAAACTTATTCTGGAATGACCTGGGGCACAGGTCGTTAAATGACAGCTGGCAACAACGCTTGGGCGTTAGATGCTTCTATTCCACAACAACGCTTTATGTCAACCTCCTCAGATTCGTCAAAAATATATTTACGTACCAACCGATAATTGGATATCATGCACCCAATCAAATTATACATAATAAGAGTTAGTATATGATATGCGATGCGGTACAGTGCCCTGACGACGCCGAAAATCGCAGGGCCAGAAACAAGAGGAAACAATTGAATTCTTATACCAACTAGGAATGCGACATCGCTGTCGATTTTTTTGTAGAAACAACGATGTTTTAAACATTGATTTTTTATCATCGATGTCTTTGCTCTTCCGATGTTTTGTTTCTAAATGAAAAATTATCATCATTACAATACTGTATAAGTTAAAATATAAAAGAATAACTTACAGTAACACTGTTATTCATGTGTTGGAAACAAAGGAACGCTATTTGCACTATCTTCATCGACCAAACTCTCTCGCCCGAGACCTCCATGCTCTTGTGATTCCTGTTTCTTCGTATTCATTTCGCACATTGAGATATGGTCAACGAATACGCTGTAGGATGGTGGCTGCTCCTTCGTCTCGCCCCCTTATTAGGCGAATTGATAAATACGAACAATTAAATTTTAGTGCACGAATTTAACGTTAGAGCTTACTAACAACTCTAACATGGAGAAACTATTTATACATCGATGTCATTTCCTCGTTAATGACATGTATGATATATCTGCGTAAGGGCCACATATTTATAAAAGAATATGCGCTGACACAATTAACTTGACGACTCAATATAAATTAAAACTTCTATCATCATTATTGAAGTTGTAGGAAGGCGCCGAACAGTTTGAACGCAATATACGAACATTCCGAGAGGTCAACGAAAATGCTACCTTCGCCACTTTTTGGCCGACTTTGCTCTATTAGAGGGAGAAAATTAAAAAAAGAAATGTGGGTCCATTTTTTAAAAAAAGTTTGAAAATATTGAGACTTTATGTAAAGAACTCCAAAACACTTAAATAACCGTTTTTTTAAACACGGAGGATCCCAAGTTTGGTTAGAGAACTATCGTCAATTTTGGAGAAAATTGTCAGATCGGTTTAGGGAGCTAGCGTTGACCACAAACAGATGGACGTTTTGCCGTCAATCGATTTTTCAGTGTCAATGATTCACAAAACGTATATTCTGATTGCACAAAGTGTTATGAGGAAGTAATTTACTACATGTGTGAACAAAGTTTATCTACCTCTGCGATACCAGAGCCCGGCAATAAGAGATTTTTTGTCGAAAAATCGCCTTTTTTATAGCATTAATATACATTCTTTCTACCACTCACGCAGTAAGCGAGAAAGTAAAATCTGTTTATCATCAATACAGTACTTTTGCCTTGTTAATGTTTTGCAATTTTCGAAAATACACGGAGTTCGCAGAAAGTATCACCCTTGCAATTTTTTAGTGTCCTTTGCTGTATCCGAGGAAAAAAATACGGAAAGAATTTAGAGCCTTCTTTGATAAAATAATTATTCAAAATGACCGATATTTTATGCAATATTATGCGCAAACTACTCATATTTACGTACCTAACCTTCTTTAGAGACCAGTCTGTGAAGAAGGGGTTTTATGAAGAAAAAATATCTATCTTCAATATTGCAATTTGTCAAAAGACGCTGAAACATTTCTGAACTTTCAATTTGCAAATATTGCAAACTGAGAAGTGCAAAATGCAAAGATTTCAACGAAAACGAACCTACGTCATTTTTAAAGTTCCTTTTGCGCTATCCGAAACACAAGTTTAATTTAAAAAAATTGGCACCATTTATGAACAAATTTTGAATATGTTAAGGTCGAAAGTAGCTCCCGAAATTAAAATGTCCATTTCAAACCTCCAGGGCCTTCATTTCGATCGGGACATTTGGAGAAAATCATCTGAACGATTCAGGCGCTTCATTTGACCACAGGCACAGACGGACAAACTTATCTTTTGCTGACAAACCTATTTGGTGGCATTAAGGACCCAAAAATTATGGATTCTCTACACACTACTTATATGGTCTTAGAATAACTCCACGACACTCGCGGTTAGACCCCGTTTCATTCGCCAATAAAGCCCAACGAGGGGTAATTCGACGCGCCTCTGTCTCCAGGCGGGGAACTGATGATTTGTTTGCGTATCCGTCCAGACGATTCTACGAAATTTCCAAAAACGTGTTTTTGCGCAGCAATCTACATGTGCCCCGCCAAGGGGGTGAGCCCACGCATATCGCCTCGAAACACGCCTCAACCACGCCTCAACCGACAACAAAACGAGACGCCAATGAAGAGACGAATGGCAGGTGGCAATCACCGCATTTTTCGGATGCCACTGTTCACAACATGCGGTTTAGGGCTAGGATCACAGCAAAAGGATCATCGTTAGGGTTGCCACCTCGTAAGATTGAAATCGTTTTATATGATAATTTTGTTTGGTAAAGGCTAATGGGATACTCCCCTTTCGTGTGATAATTTTCAACTACAAAAATATATTGAAATACATAAATCTATAAGAATTAATTTATAAATCTGCAAGAACTAAATTACGCAAAAAGTACTCAAATTTTGAAAACATTGTACAAGCCCTTATTACAAAATCTATCTTTAAGAAACAGATACATTAAGGGAAAAGTCTCTGTCTTCAATATTTTAGTTGTAGGAAAACTCCGACAAAATTTTTAACTTTTGTAATTTTCGAAAAATCAGGGTTTTTAACGAACATGAGACCTGCACCATTCCCTTAAACATTCTTTAAACGTCCTTCACACTATCCAACAAAATTTAAACACTATCGATGGAGTCATTAAAAAAAATGGAAAATATGCCAAGGGCTCTATGCCCTCAAAATTAAAATTGATGTCACTGCAATGCCTCTGACCGGGAGGTTATAGATTCGAGTCCCGACGGTGGCAGGATTTTCGACACTAGCTTGTCAACTACGTCAAATTCAGTCGCTATCTGAAGGGAAATTCTTTCCGAGGTTTCTCCGATCAACAGCACCAGTACCCTAACAAACGGGCCCCGACAGCACGTGATCTTCTTACCTTTCTCTTCGTTGACCTATCCTCACTCCTTACACACACTTCCACTAACATGCAATACACTAAGTAATAAGGCATTGTATCTGATCAGTGTGAAAAATCAAAATTGAGGCTTTAATATCGTATTTTACTTTCTAGTCTTACGAATTCTTCGTAAGAAGAGAAAGTTATGTGATCATGCGTCAGAAAAGGCCGAAATTTCGTCAGAAAAAACCTTATTGCCAGGTTCTGGTAACGAAAAAGTTGATAAAACCCGTAGCTAAGTGTAGAAAAAACCCTTAACTCGTCGTGTAGCAAGAATCCACGTTTTGTTGGTCCTTGATACCGAAAAATTGATTGATGGCAAAACGTCTGTCCGTCTGTAGTCAACGCTAGCGGCTAAACCTTTCAGCCGATTTTCTCCAAAATCGATATTCCGTAATCGACCTGGCTGATGTCGTAGCCCCTGTAATTTGAAAACGATATTTTAATATTGGGTGGTACTTCACATGAAGCTCCTCGGATAATTTCAAAATTTTCAAAAAATTGCTCCAAATTTTTTGATTATTTTTTTTTGTTTAATAGTCCGATAATCGCAAATACTGTTAATCAACATAAATAAACTGGAAGTGCCTGTATGTAATTTTCTATTTTTTTATCTTTTAAACAATTTTTCACCTCTTATTGTATTTGTAAAACCTATGGATCGTCGAATGAATTGTTGAGGTTTTGTGCATTTGTATGAAACGATTTAAGTTAAATAATGAATTGATTATTATTGCTACAAGTGTTTACTTATAGCTTTTTACTTTCTCTGCTTACGAATTCTTCGTAAGAGAGAAAGTTATGAAATCGTGCGTCAGAAAATGCCGTAATTTCGCCAAAAAAACTTATTGACGGGTTCTGGTAACGAAAAATTGGATGAATCCTGTTGCTTAATTTATGTAAAAAATCCTCTAACTCGTGATGTAGCTAGAATCCATGTTTTGTTGTTCTTCATACCGAAACATCGATTGACAGCAATCTGTGGTCAACGCCAGTGGCCAAACCGTTCAGCTGATTTTCTTTGAAATTGATATTCCCTGATTGATCTGAACGGACCGAAGGCTTTGGGAGTTTCTAAGGGATATTTTGATTGTTGAAGGTTTTTTTACATGAATCAGGCATTTACCTTTTTATAGCTTTGCCCGAGTTCGACGCATACGGCGTTTCTGCGGCATGTTGGTATGAGTGCCGGCACGTTAGCTCTGAGGATATTAGTTCCAGTCTCGGAGCGTAGAAAATTATTTGCTGCATGAAAAAACTATTGCTTGTTTATGTAGTATTATAATGTTGCGGAGCACTTAGAAACAATGCGAGAAAGTATGTGCTTCCGCAGCATCACTAATTTTAAAAAGGATTGTTTAATTTGGTTTTAATGAAGTAAATTATCCAACAATTTTGATTTTACATGAAAGCATAATTACAAGAAAATTAACGTATGTAAAAAAATTATTGAATGTTGCAATGGTCGGGAAGTGATATCCTCACATCGGTTTGACAGTATATAACACGCGAGTCTATGTCCTTCCTTTTAGCATACTTTTTTATATTACTTTCTGTTTAATGAGACGAATTTATATAGTTAAATAATGTTTTGAGATATTTTTACGCGTTTTTGTTCCATAGAAAAGTATTATTGCACAGAAACGTAAATACCGATTATATGGCATGGCATGATTAATATTTTAAAAATATTTTAAAGCAGAAAAATGGATTCATTCTTTCTTCATGATTGCCTATTTTCAAAATATCTTGCCGTCAAAAATCACGAAGGGAAATCAAAAGTTTCCTTTCTCGTCCGAAAAGTTTTTAACTAGAAAATAAGTCATTTCGGCTTTGAGTTTTTTCCAACTGCTGTAACATTTTGAGTCCTGTCTATAAGATCACTAATAATAGATATTTCCTATTATTTACTATTTTCGTTAATTTTGTATATCAAAAAGTAACATTTCTTAAAGTGTATCATATTAGCCCCATTTCTTTGCTTATCTTATGAACTCCGACTGACTTTACATGACTAGGTGTACACGTGTGAATGCAAGAACATAAAAAAGAAATACATTAACAAATTCTACGTGTGAATTACAAATCCCAAATTTTTCGACGGAAAACCCTAGTAGTTCATCTTGTTGCTCAGAAAAGTGTTCTTTTTGTTGCGAAATACGTAAAAATTTAACGGTAAATTCGTGAGAAGCCAAATTAAATTATTTACAACTTGTGCTTTTGCTTCGTTTTCGTGTTACAACTGACAAGTAATTTTCTGTAAACATTATCAATCCCAATTTTTTCATGCTCGTAACGATTGCCAATTAGTCCATCGCATATTACGCAAACTTAGGAAAGTTCAGATCGGTGGCTGAACTTTCCTAAGCTCTAACCCACAAAGCTCTAACGAGATTGTTCGCTCGAGGAAGACGTCTGTGTATGTGTGTAAACAACGCCCGCTTTGCCTGATCAATGACAGCGTCTAGCCGCCCTTCGGACGCAACCCGCATGCCTGCCCACAGCCCACACGTTTACAAACCCCGACCACTACAACTCCACACGTCTACCACCCCAGCCTACAACCCAGGTAACACGGGAGCTATCCCTTTGGCAACCTCAATGTTACTCAAGGGGTATTTGAATGCCGGTTTTTAAAGATAGTATATTAGAAGTATTCTTGAGTGTAGACGCCACTTGAGTGTTGCCTTTCTACACGTTGCTGAAACACAGATACCGATGATGAATTGGCAGTCGTTGGTTGCGCTCTTATGCGCAGTGTTAGAGATCATTAATCACTAATTTGCACTCAGCCCCTTCCCAGCGACAAATTGTTTATACGATTTAACTATAATAGCTTTTGATGTACAGTCAATCGGTTATCCCATCGGGAACTTCGTTACAACTTAAATTTTGGTACTGAAGCTCCCGATTGGATAACCGCGTCCCAGCTGATCGTACGTCAGACGACACTCTATTTTAGGCGGAGAATAGAAGGGCGTGCGTTGAGGTGTCAACCTCACAAGTCCTTCACGTCACATAGTTAGGTCAAAAGTCACTCGAAGCCCGAGAAATATGACGACATGCAACATTTTGACTGACTTTGAGAGGAATCTCTGTGAAACCCTAATTATAATTTGATTGATTATAAAAGAATACCTTTTATTTCGCGTACACAGACGCTACGATACCAAAAACAATGGAGTTTTCACTGAGGTACGCAGCTGAAGAGATTTACATCCTTCTCTTTCACACCTTAGACGAATTACCTCAAAACTCATTACTCACAAGAAAAACATGAAATAAAGAGCTCAATGAAAACCACCTGTTATCCTACAAGGTAATGTACGAAAATAAAATAATGCGATTGATGACATAGTCTCGTCAAGAAAATCGTCAATATTGAAAGAAGGTGCATGCCAAGAGTGCTCTGGCAGGTATTCAATTGTTGTGAATCAATCGCCAGCTGAGGAGTGCGGATTCGTAGAACGGGTGACTCAGGAGGAGTTTCGGCCGAGCTGATTCACGTCACTGGCTCCGCTCGAGCGAGCACTACGATGCGATTCTCTTTCGCTGTTTTGTTCAACAAGCATCCAACTTCCTTTTAAAACGAAATGTTCCTCGAACGCAAACAACAACAACAACAACAACAACAACAACAACAATAATAATAATAATAATAATAATAATAATAATAATAATAATAATAATAATAATAAAATACTGCTGTCGAGTGTGAAGAAAATGAGGCCCTGAGAAGTAGAAAAAACTGGCTGTTACGAAACGGCACTCGACAATACCGACGATTTTTCTTCTTCGTCGCTGTGCCACAAGTAATGACCGCGAAAATGAGAAATCAGTTGGTCCCAGCAGAATGATAATAGGCATATTGACACAATCAAATAATTGCATTTTTTTCCGAAAAAATCGAAAGTATTTAAGTATTTAATGCAACTTTTGACGCCTCTCACATGGCCGGAGGCTGCGTAATTGCTTTGGATTCTCCGCGCATAGGCACTGAGCAACGTAGATAATGAAGTGGCTCGGAGGCTGGCGCGGTGAATGAGGACGGGGAGACCCGGGCCGCACGCTGTTTGTTCCCCTCAGGCGCCTCCTCCCGGAATAGCACGCGCTGACTCACGCGCCGCCGCGCGGGCCCTGCCCTGCACCGCCCTGCGCTGCCCTGCCCTGCCCTGCCTGGGCCACAGGCGCCAAGGCCACGCGCATATTTTTACGTGGCCACATTGTGCGCGGCCCAACGACGTGAATGGCCCCACGCTCCAACAGCCACCATTTCTAAGTAGCTAGGAGATCTTAGCACCACGCGTAAGGTAGCGACGTTCCACGTTATGCAGTCACCACACGGACCTTCAAGTTATGCATATCACCATAGACTTCATCCCTTCATTCACTGAAGAGCCAAAAACCTGTTACACTCGCCTAATATCGTGTAGGGCCTCCGCGAGCAGGCAGAAGTGCCGCAACACGACGTGCGATGGACTTAACTAATGTCTGAAGTAGTGCTGGTGGTAATTGACACCATGAATACTGCAGGGCTCTCCATAAACTCGAAAGAGTACGCGGGGATGGAGATCTCTTCTGAACAGCACGCTGCAAGGCATCCCACATACGCTCAAAAACGTTCATGTCCGGGGATTTTGGTGGCCAGTGGAAATGTTTAAATTCAGAAGTGTGTCGGGAGCCACTCTGCAGGAATTCTGTGCGTGTGGGCTGTCGCATTGTCCTGCTGGAATTGCCCAAGTCCGCCGAGATGCACAATGGACATGAATCAGACTGGTGATCACACTGGAAGGTTACTGACTGGTGATCAGACTGACTGTCAGAGTCGTATCTAGACGTATCAGTTGCATATCACTCCAACTGCACAGGCCGCGTACCATCATAGAGCCTCCACCAGTTTGAACAGCCCCCTCTTGGCATGCAGGGTACATGCATTCATCATGTCGCCATACTCGCACCCATCCACTCAAAAACAATGTGAAACGAGACTCGACAGACTAGGCAACATGTTTCCAGTCATCAAGAGTTCGGTCGGTGTTAATGGGCACAGTCGAGGCGTAAAACTTTGTGTCATGCAGTCATCAAGGATACACGAGTGGGTTTTCGACTCCGAAACCCCCTAGCGATAATGTCTGGTTGAATGGTTCACACGCTGACACTTGATGGCCAAGCAATGAAATCTGTAGCAATTTGAGGAAGAGTTGCACTATGTCACGTGTAATGATTCTCCTCAGTCGTCCCGTGCTTGCACGATTTTTTGCGGCCGGAGACTGATGCCGGAGGTTTGATGTTATACAGGATTCCCGATATTTACGGCACACTCGTGAAATGGTCGTGTGGAAAAATTCAAATTTCATCGCTACCTCGGATATGCTATGCCCCATCTCTCTTGCGCCTACTACAGCACCACGTTCAATCTCACTTAAATCGTTCGAACTTGCCATTGTAACAGCAGTAACCGGTCTAACAACTTTGCCAGACTCTGGTTATCTTATGCAGTGGTTACCGACCGGAGCGCCGTATTCTGATTGGTTCCAGATCTCTTTATTTCAATACGCATAGCTCAACCAGTTTTTTGGCTCTTCATAAATGTATATAATAGACTAGTAGAGGAGTCTCCATGGTCACCTTACAATTCGTAGAATAGCTGCCGAAAAACAGGAAAGGTTACGTTTTCTAAGGCTGATCAACTGATTCTTCTATGTAATGCACTTGCAATATTCTTACAAACATCCCAAAATTAACAGAAAAATGTTGGGTATGTGAGAGGAAAAAAATTATGAAAAGAACTCATGTCTTGTATTAGGTTATGACTTCGATACATAACGAAATCTCAGAATACAGCATCATCGCACAAAGTCGAGAATCTAAAACTTCTGGCCTAAGAAACATTAATCTTAGGGTCGAACGAGAATAAATATATTTTTAAAAAATAAAATAAACATTTGTTTGCTCTTGACTCGTAGCGAGGCTCAAGTGTCTCACCAATAGCCCGGACTCTTTGATATATTATCAGCATCTGAAATGCTACTTCTGTTATAATGCATAACACAATTTCTAAAGGTCATCTGAGAGTTGTTCCTTACAATTATAAAATATATTTTGGTCATGTGATCTATAGACGTTAAGGATGTAACCCTTCGCCTGGCGTTAGAACTCCCAACTAGAAAGATGTTTTGCAAATGACATAAATAAAGGATCTGCACATTTCAAAAATTAATTCTCATTTCAAAATAGACCTATGCATGCACTTCATGTATTTTAGATGAGTTTTAGTAACATCTACGTACTAATCGCGGACTTTTTCTGGACACTCCACAGTGAAGGGAGCGGGAAGAGGCGGGTTCTGTGTACATCACGACAGTGAAGTACTGCCAAATTTACCTGAGAAAAAGCTTACTAGCGTGTCTTTGACAGATGTGATACTAACCCCTGGGTAAAGGGACTCTCTTTAAAGACTAATCTAGTGGCGCAAAGAGCTTTTTGTTTGTTTTTCTCGCGATTACAAGATTCCACCATTTTAGCCATAATTCTTCTATCACTGCTATGAAAATTTGTTGATTATATGACGTCAAGATGGTCTACGAGGAGTCTCTCGAGACTGTCTTAGAACTGCTTAAGCGGTTTCATTATGAAATCAACAGTCCAAGTGTCGTACCAAAGCAGTGAAAACAATCCAACACTACAAATCGTTAAATCAAAAGAATGCCAGACACGTCGTATAGATATAGCTCAGTAACACACACGATACTCACAAATGGTAAGAGGTACTGAAACCTGGTAAGCCCGCATTGGAAAGGAAGAAGGTATGCAGCACGGCAAGCTGAGTTGGAACGTTCCAAGTGAAGCTCACGTTTTCTTCCGGGCCGAGCTGCGCCGGGCTGAGCGAGGACTAGCACACGTAAAATATCGGTATGATACCAAACTGCAATATAAATGTCATCTTTCAAATATTACTCAAAGTGGATTTTTAAAAAAACTCTTTATTTGATGGTAACGTTCTAACACTAAAAGCATCGGATATGACTCAAGAAGGTATTTTCATTTGCAAAGAAGTACGAATTGTATTGAAGTAAAATTGAAAATTATATATTAGGTAATTTTTATTTATAATAACATAATAAGTATTGTAAAGCAAAGTAAGCTTGTCAAAGTATGATTCAAAATGGCTGGAAAAAATATGATTACTCCTTTTCACCACATCTCCCCAATGAGGAGACAAAGCATTTTTCGCGTAAATTTACGATTTTTTTAAACCCACTTGAATTAAATCTAAAACTTGAAATTTATACTGCGCTTGGTATCATAAGTTTTGTAGCTTTTAACTGAGCAAGTTTCAAATTTTTACCTGGTTGTTCAACAGATATTACAGTTGAAAATTTGGAAAAAATCCAAAATTCCAATTTTTAAGAGGGTTTACATTTTAAGTAGCACGCCCCTTATCATTTAAATTTCACGCCCAGTAACTACACATTGATGTGTAAAAGCAGAGAAAAATAGAGGCTGTGAGTATATTCCTATTTTGAAAAATTACTCTCTGAAAATAGAAATTTAGTCATTTGCGTTCGATAGTTTTGGATGCAAATATTTCCCGAATAAAAGCGTACTAAGTAGCACATTGATTTGTAAGCTACTGTTTACGGAATCCAATATTTTAGTTTCAAAAGCTATAACAATCTAGCACAGAGTAATTTGCAAATCGTCTATATCTACAAACGCGAAAAATAGCAAGCGGCTTAAAAAATGGCTGCCATTAGTGTAGTAGTATTACATTAAAAACTCTTCTGAACGAGCTAAACGTAAGGGAACTTGTAGGTAAAGTATGATTTTTTTCTGAGACAGTCTACCAGTGCTGAGCCACTTAAAATGGATTGACCCTATAGGAAAAGTTTGTGTAGAGAGCAGTTATATTTTGGGAGATCTAGTAGTGTTATTTAATTTTTATTTCTATTCATTCAAACAATTTTTTGAATGTGCATTTTCCTTTGATGGGTGTAATCTGGGTTTCATATGTACTTGTCATACATAATACTACACTATTATGTGCATTGTGTTTTCTTTGTGCGCTTGATAATTTTGAATGTTAAAACTGCCTCGAGGTATATTTGCTCTTGTCTTTCAATATTTATCCGCCCTGTGATCATCTTTGGTAAGTTATCTATTCCATTGTGGCCAGGCTAATAAGGTGGTCCACGAACAACAGAGGGATGTTTGGAAGGATCCTTGATTTGCAGTAAACAACTATACGTCGCTTGGAACCCCGACGGCTGGCGCTCGATGCTGGCCTCTCGAGAGCCGCGTTAGTGCCCGAGTGGTATCTTGTAGAGATAGGGGGAGAGGTCTAAATAGCAACCAGAATTAATCACGAAAATTGAGAATAATATATTTACGCGTTTAAACAATGAGACATACTCGTATTACATCACAGGTGAAAAATCATTCCATTTCAACAAGGGACAGTAATTTCACTATTTGTTTAGTTTTAATAGAAGAGTAGAGATTGAAGATTAGAGCTAAATCATTTCTCTAGACCAGGGGCGGCCCGAGGTGCTTCTTATTGTGGACCGTAAAAGATTATTAGTCAAAAGTGAAGCCTTTCCTCCCAAGCCGAGCGAGAAAATATGCGCCGTGCGCCTAGCGTTCGTGCCCTGAAGGGATCAACGGCCCCCTTAATGTAAAAATAGGTTAAGTTTAGAGTTAAGCAATTGTTTTCTAGGAAATTCAGAAATTTAAAATCATCCCAAAGTGTTTCACTGCGTGCTAAGGCCTGTATGACACATGCCCCCCCCCCCCCATACACACGCCGTTTCAGAGCAGTTGGGCTAACTGCAAATATCAACAATACGGAAACTCACGTGTGGATGGCTCGAGTAATGAAAATATGGCCCGCACCCACGTTAAATGTTTTCGTTGTATCCCCTGAGACTGCAAGTTAAACACCCCTGTTGTAGACTGACACTTCCTTTGCCTACATTCCGCATCCCGCAAGACACTCCTGAGTAATTTTGTTCATTTAAATAATGATGCAATAGTACTCGTTCTTTTATTACAAATCAAGAAGGTGACTGTATCCACGAATAGATAAATGCAAACTAACTTTTGCCTGGATGTACAGAAAACGAATCCACGCTAAAGTGTGGTTGTGCGTGTGCGCAGGCCGCCCATCTTTATCGCCCCGATGCCGACGGTGCGCACGCAAGGCGGCGGCGGCCAGAGCGCCGGGGGCGGCGGCGGCGGCAGCGCAGCAGGGGGCGGGCGCGGCGGGCTCCTCCGCGGGGCGCTCGGGGGCGCAGCGCACCACCTTCCGCCCGCCCTGGATCAAGGAAGGGCCCGAGCCGCTGCCCATGCCCGCAGCGCCCTGGACGCTGGCCCGCGCGCGCGACCGACGCACCAGCAGAGGTATGACGCATACACACTTACCGGCGGAACAGGTACACAAAATCACTCTGTTTAGCTTAAGCAAGACACGTTGATATGGCATTTTGAAACAAGTCAATAAGGTCAAAGACACAGAGTTGAGTACATGATTTCGCCTCGAAATGTACACTTCATATTATATACACACACACAAACACACTCTGGGGATGCTCAATATCAGAGGAGACACCCATATTGATTCACATCACCCAAGAGTTGTTTACTTCCAAGTTTTGTTTACTTTCCAGGGCCCTGTTTTATTTTTCTCGCATACTTCGTAGTATACAGAAAATGTAATGCCACGGTAAAAAACCGCAATTTTTCAATTCCCTTTACAGCAAAAATTCGTTTTGGGGATAAATCCTGTTCTGATATGTTGTAAATTGCTTCCTGTACTGACAGAATTCAGGTTTTGTGGGTCCGTAATACCGAAAAATTCCCTGGCGGCACAGCCTCTGCATCTCTGTCCGCCAATGTGCAACGCTAGGGGCGATACCGTTCAAATGATTATCTACAATATTGATATTCCCTAATCGACCGCGCCGATCTCCAGATCCAGGGAATTTCAAACGCATTGTTTGATTTTGGGGAGTTCTTTGCATCAAGCTGTAAAAACACTTTCAAAGTAATCTTTAAAATCTTAAAATGGCTCCAAAATTTTTCATTAAATTTCTTTCTTGGATAGAGCAAAATTCGCAATTCAACTGATGCAGCTCTCGAATTCGTTCAATCCTGAATATTCGAAAATTGCAGAACTTCAACATTTGTTTGGAGTCTTCTTACACCTGCAGTCTTGAAGATAAAGATTTCCTAAATGAAATCCGTTCATCAAAGACATCTTTAAATAAGGTCCAACTTTTCGAAAATATGAGTAGTTTTTGCATAATTTTATGTAAAATGTTTAGACCATTTCAAACACTGCTTCATGTTTTTCCTCGGATAGAGCAAAGTACTATTATAAAAACTGCCCAAGTCCCTATTTTCGGTGAATTCTCTGTTTTCGAAAATTGAAAAAAAATACAAAATTGATACATATTTTCTTCTTTATACATTTTAAAAAAATAGATATGTAAATAAGATGAACAAGTGTTTGAAAAAATAGTTTTAGCGTAACTTTTGTTGAAGTAAAAGTAATTTTTCAATATTTTCTCAAAAACGGCTCAATTTTTTCTCTCTAATGGACTTAAGTTCACTTACAAATAGCTCATGAGCTATTTTGGGGAAACTCTCTGGATTTTCGCAAATTGGGAAAAGATCATATTAAAAAACTGCAATATTAAGATTTTTTAAAACAAATGTGTTCTTAAAAATCACATATTTAAATAAGGTTATGTACATTTGTTTTAAATGTAGTTTGTAATTATTGTGTATCTTCCAAATTGTATTGATTTTGATGAACACATTTCAATAAGAAAAAAATATCTTCATAATTAAAGGCTTGAAATAAAAAAGAATGTAAGTGGCATTTTCATACTTCTAAAAAAAACTATTGGCACATACAACTCCTGCCATTTATAATCAACCCGTAACACTATCAAGAAATGCGTCTGGACTTTGGTTCTTATTTATGTTATACGGCTTGTTTCATTCATTCTTGTTTATTCCAGGTCTTGAATTGTAGAGGTAGGAAGATGACTAAAAAAATATAAACTATCGCAACTTTCGAAAACCAGGGATTTGACGACCTGCACCATTCTGTTAAGCGTCCTTTACTTTACCCCAGGACAAAATTTAATCAAAAAATTTGGAGCTATTTTTCTGAAATTTTTGAAAATGTCCCAGGGGCTTCATGTAAATTACCTCCCAAAATTAAAATATCGGTGTTAAATACAACAGGCCACGACATCAGGCAGATCGATTGTGGAAATCATCAGGTGAAAATCTTGGTGTCGGTTTATCGGCTAGCGTTGTTCATAGACAGACAAACGGATGGACAGATGTTTTGCAGTCAATCGAATTTTCGGTATTAAGGAGCCACAAAACATGGATTCCGACTACACAATGTGATGGAAGAAGTAATTTACTATATACAGGGACAAGATGTATCCATTTTTCTTTAATGGGGACCGGCAATAAGTTTTTCCTGTCTATTTTTTTTCTGGTAGAATTAAAAAACTTTCCCTAAACTCCATAAGCAGTAAAGAGAAAGTAAAAATTATTACATGTCCCCGATGAGATCACTTTTATCATTCAAACGTTTAATTTTTCACGAATGAAATGGAATAAAAACGTACATTCATTAATCTTTAATAAGGGAAGTCTTGTTAACATCAAATCACATTCGAAGGATGTTCGAAAAATATGCGGACTGACGTCATAAAACAAAATGAACTTTATTTAAAGGTTAGCAGTCTGCGGAACCCTTCAATGTACTCTCCTCCCCATCGCACACACTTATCCCAAGTGTTTCCACTTCTTGAAATACTCATGGAACGCTTCTTTTGTAATGTCTTTTAGCTCCTTCGTCGCACTGGCCATAATCTCGGGAATCGTCTCAAATCGTATTTCTTTCAGGGATCTATTGAGTTTGGGGAACAAGAAAAAGTCACAAGGAGCAAGCTCAGGTGAGGAAAAACTGTGTTTGACCAAAAACTCATGAGTGGAGTGAGCTGGATAGAAAAATCGTCCCTCCACATTTCTTGCCTTCTGCGTCTCTCAGACGTTTCAGATCTTCAATATCGTAAATTTGGATCACTGACGAACCTTCGGGAAGATATTCGTTGTGAACAACATTCTTAGCAAACAAAATTGTCAGCATCTTATACCTCATCTTAAACCGAACTTGGTGAGGTTTTTTATGACTGAGAGACGTTTCACTGAGACGACTGGGCCTTTGTTTCAATGTTATAACCATACGCCCATGATTCATCACCGCTTATGATCATTGAAAGTAAGCTTTCTTCTGAACGATCATGCAGTTCCTGACAAAGCTGGAGACATTGGACATTTTGTTCGTGATCAAGCTTAGCACACATTTCGCAGCAGCTGGTGCATCTTCACTTTCTCAGTCAAAATCTCGTGACAATATCCAACTGATAACCGACACTCGTTAGCAAGCTCCCTGACACTCAGAGGTCGAATTGTTTGCACCAGGCTAGTAATTTTGTCTGGGTCGTCAGTTGATGTGGAAGGATATCCAGAACGGTCCTCATTTTCATTGGACAGTCGACCTTTAATACGTTCATGCTACTTGAAACATGTCGTATGCTTCAGAGCAACATCACAATAAGTCGTATTAAGCATAACAAAAGTTTGTCGCAGATTGTTCCAGTTTAACCCAAAATTTCACAGTTAGTTGTTGCTTTTTTCATTTCATTCATTTTGAAGTCCACCAAACGAAAAAATCGTACTTCAGTAAAATCCACGTAGCTAATAAACAAATGAAGATATCAACAATCGGGAAATGGCGTCATAATCAGCAGATATCGGCAAACCTAGCGACATCAAGTGGATTTCCCGAGAATGAACTGGAGCCGCGTCGTTCAAATAGTCCGCGTGTTTTTTAACAAATTTGTATATATAAAGAGAAAATATTTTGACGTAGTGTTTTAGAAAATGATGCATTTCACCACTGTATGGTGATAAAACTTCATGGAATGTTGCGCCCCATTTTGCATGTAAAATCGTCCCAACGCATGGGTTACCCACCCAATGCATCTCCTTTAGACATTGTCATGAAGTTATTTCGTAGTACAAATAACCCTTCATAACCTCCGTCCCCATGTTAATTCTCCGCAACCAGTGGCGGATCCAGGGGGGCATTAGGGCCCCGCCCCCAAAGGCCTAAAGTTTTGGTTTATTACCTCCATTCCTTTGGAAAAATTGATTTTTTTGTTGCATGTAGGCCAACTTGGACCACGCGTGCATCCTGCTTCAGCAGGTGCAGGTATCTTTATCTGGGGCTATCAGCTTTTTAGCTGAATTCCGTTTGTTATCCCTCAAGGTTGTTAGCTCAGGGGGTATGGATGATGATGATGATGATGATGATGATGAAGATAGTGAGAGATGAAAGGACGGCACACACATGTAGACATTCACAAATACATAAATACATGACCGAGGCGGGACTCAAACCAGCGGTCTTCTGGTCCGAGATCACTACGCCACCACTGGCTCTCGGCCCTCTTGACCGTCTAAATATTTGTTGGAATTATGTAATTATTTAAACAATATTGTATTGTACCATAGATATGCTTAAAAACAATATACATTATAATAACAAATGTGTATAATTTAACAAAATCTGTGATGCCCCCCTTCAAAATGATCAGCTGGATTCACCCCTGCGCCAGGCAGCTCCTACCCATGCTAGTAGTCTAGGTATTCGGTCCAGGAAAAATTTCCGGATGTTCTTTTCTCGCCGGTTTTTAATGTCTTTTGGGGGGGGGTGCTGAATTTGAATTTTATGTTTACCATCTCCGAAAATATCGGCGTCGGAAAGAAATCGCAAAAAAAACATGTGGCATTTTCTTCTGTTTTTCGCTCGTGTCTCCATGCAAGAGAGCGAGGGAGGGTTCTATTCTTTCCTTTTGGCCAGAGGGACAAAAGCCCGTTTTTCAGCGTGCTTCAGCACTTGACCCGTTTTGTGAAAAATTAAAGTTAATATATGCATATAAAAATAAATTTTTAATTCAATTTTGTATAGTCACTAAAACACTAAAATTGTTAGGTTTGCGCATTTCTCTACTACGAGCTTTTCTCTTGGAAGCCGACCTTTCTCGATGTGCTGAACCTTCAATTCTAATTTCTCCTCCCCGAAAGCACAGCGAACCGGCGAGAAAAGTAACTGGGTATATTTGGTGCGACGGGGCTTGTCGCGAGCTGCGTGCTGAGAGTGTTCCCGGGGTGCGGCAGATGAGCCCGCGGAGACGCCCGCCGCCGCGCCGCCGGCCGCGCGCAAGCAGAGCAAGATCACCATCGTGCCGTCGCAGCCCTCGGCGGCGGCCCCGCACGAGAACGGCGTCGCGCAGGCGAAGGCGCAGGAGCTGAAGAAGGACGTGGTGAGCGCCGCGGCGGCCAAGAAGCAGCAGGTGAGCCGCTCGCCCTTATACGGCCCCACCTCCTCTCCCGACATGTGTGCTAGTGTAGTGCATGTACGCAAGCGGTGTGGATAGGTTAAAGAAGAGGAAGTAAATATGGCGCGAGATCCGTGGCCCGTTTGTTAAGGTATAGCGCCGCCTGGTATTCATCAACGCCACCATGGAAACGTACCGACGAGAGCGGCCGGCTGCAAGACTTCTCCAAACAGCGGCTGAATACGACCTAGTTACGTAGCTAGTGTAGAAAACCCGCCCCCGACGGGACTCCAACGCAGGGCCTCCCGGTCAGAGTGGCTGGGAGCTTCCTCTGCCGGCCCTTTCCGCTGAGGCGAGTGTCTTGTTGCAGAAGGCGGAGGAACCGCAGGAGCGGAAGATCAACATCCAGGTGGAGTCCAAGCAGCGCTCCGAGCCCAAGGCAGAGCCAAAGGCAGAGCCAAAGGCAGAGCCCAAGGCAGAGCCCAAGGCCGAGCCCCGCCCCCCGAAGCCAGAGCCCAAGGACGCTAGCAAGGTGCGCACTGCTATACATTACACAAATGCCGTGCGAATTGAAACTACTCCTATACTAAAGCATTTATTTCCTTTTTTATCACTTTTATTCCTCACACCTGTTTGTTTCTTCCCATTCGCCGACTTGATCCCAAACATAAAGTTCAAGCCGCAATTCAGAACTTAACGAAACTTCAGCAGACGCACGAAAACCAGAATATAGAGTCATCTAAACAATACATTATGTCGTGCTAAAAAGTTTATATTTTGGCATTTTGGCAAAATATATTCAGAAATCCATAAACTCTGAAGTGAAAAGTAATCCTTGAATAACATTTTCTTTGCCTACTTTCCATTTCGGCAAATGTGATCGGTAGGGTTTCCGATGTTGACAAAGAAATGAATAGGTGAAAACGAGAAGGTATAAGTGACATTTTATAAATTCTGAGAAACATGTTTATTTAAGTCAATATCACTGAAAAGTCGTGGTGATTTGTTTCATCATTAAAACCACAGCAATTCAATTGTTCATTAAAACCACGAAAATACTCTGTAATGTAGCCTAAAATAAACGGTTTTCCCAGAATTTATAAAATGACCGCTACACCGTTTTCGTTTTCACACAAATTTTTATTTTTTCGGATTTTTTTGTCCGCAGGGATGTTATTAAGAAAATAAAAACAATATTTACCACTTTCCCGCCTGTAAATCATCTTGACTTTAAATATACTTTGAAAATGACTTATTTCAGTGCTTGTTATACTTGTGTATACCCGTGGCGGGACCGCCGGTGCGATGGCCCTCGTGTTGTCGCAGAAGCCGCCGCCGCCGCGGGAGGCGCGTCGCCCGCCTGAGCCCACGCCGCTGTCCCGCAGCCGCAGCAACCGCTCCGCCTCCAACCTGGCGCCCGTGCCGCCCCCGCCGCCCGCGCCCGCACCGCCCCCGCCGCCGCCGGACTTCAGTGAGTACTCTCTCTTCGCTTTTGTTTGGCTAAGGCCACGCCTTCGAGCTGAACGATTATATCGTAATACACATCCTTTCTGTCAGAAAAGCTAAAAACTATCCTACATGCTGAGTAACAGCTAATTATAAAGAATCCTAGCTATAAAGATGACATAAGTCCGATTTTCCTAAACTAAAAAACTTTGTATTTTTTTTTTAAATCTTCGAAAAACTTCAGTATTGATGACAGCGATATTTTCTCCAAATAAAATGTCCTTCTCCAGAATTAGTTCAATTAACCTCATGCACATTTTTTTTAACATTTTAGTAGTTTTCGAGCAATTGTGAATGAAATATGGGCAATATTAAAAGAAATATTAAAAACAAGATTTTCTCAAAAGTATACATTTTTTTTTTCAACTTTTTTTTTGGGGGGGGAGATAGAGGTAAATGGACAGCAACAGATGGCATGAACTCACTTCGCAGTATTATTTTGTTCTTTCAAATAATACACAAATGTATTTTTTTATAATTCGCACGTCATAAATATTTGCATTGCAGGATACATTATCGCATATGTGAGGCTTATGTCTCAATGCGGAATAACTATGCCTCCATTCGGTAGCGAAAAAGTAAAAAAAAACAACAGAAAAATACAATATACAGCACCTCACTATATCATACGTCCGCCAGAGTTTTAAAAATCATGTAAACTTCGCGCAGAGCTGAGGAAGGGACTGACTTTCCTGCAGCGCCAAGAGTTCCGATATCGAGAAACAGCGGGTGAAGGGAAATCAACTATGCTCATACTTCGCTGCATGCAGCTGGGACTGGCAGTCCCAGAGAGGGATATGGAATCGCAGCAGAACACAGCGGATGCTTTTCGCAAGTTACGCACGCACCAGCAGTGTGGTTAATCGGACATGTAATTAAAGAAATACTATTTCACATATTTTTTAATATGAAACAAATTAAATAATTGTGAAACTCCTGATTTGATGGGTTATGGTGTTGAAAGGGCACCGGAGAAAATGTACGTTCGCTAAGAAAACCTATCATGCTTCTGAGGTATTTAGGAGTGCCAATGTTCCGAAGCTTGCATATCAGTCCTGGGTGCCATACTATATCAAATGCTTTTGAAATGCCAAGGAATACTGCTGCTCTTAATTTATGGCCATGGAATCCTTTGAATTGTCAAAGTCCTGAGTCAATAGCAATATTTGGTGCTAGGTAGAAAGTAGAGGCTGAAAGCCAAACTGATGGGGTGGCACATTTAGTGTGGTGAGGTAAAATGATAAGTCCAGTAAGGATGCATTTTTTAAATAATTTTCCAGCAGAAGATAGCAAACTGATTAGACTGTAGCTTGCTGGGTCGTCATTTGCTTTTCCTGGCTTTCGGATGTGGATGATATGTGCTTATTTCCATATGTGAAGGATGTATAAAATTCTCAGGGCTGCATTGAATATTGCAGTAATGTGTACAATGATTTTTAGTTGAAAGCGTTTGACTAAGTACGCTGAGATTTGGTCTAAACCGTTTGATACTTTGGATGCTAAGAGAGAAATATATTTAATGATTTCTATTGGAGATGAATTTGAGACATTGTGGTGCTATTATTATTGGTCTTGCGATTTCTTCTGAGATGAAATTGTCAAGTTCAGGGTTTTTGGTGGGGTGTGGTGTGAATGATGTAGCAAAGTAATACCCCGATACTTCGCATTTTTCCGATGGTGAAGATGCTATACCCAATGAGGCGGTGAGGGGAGAAATTGATAGGTTTATTCAGGATACGCCGAATTATGTTCCATAAAGTGTGGGCTGATGGAGGAGGAACGGCGGAAACGGAGGAAATGTCGTGCTAGGAAGTTTCTCATAATTTTGGCACTAGGTTCAGATATGATTGTAGGAAAGGAGATCGATGTTTATGCCAGTGATTCCTTATGTCGTTTGTGATGGATCAATTTTTGTACAATGGGCAATAGGCTCTTCTTTAACTAGAATCTTTCAGACGTTTTTGCAGTGTTGGCAAACATATGTTTTTAATGAATCATGTGCTATAAAAGAAGCAACACAAAAATATATATTTGTTAAATCAAAATGATTTCACTAATTAATGAATTTTTTCGTAATAGGGCTTCCGTGCTGGCGGCGGAGTTAAATTTAAAGGTGTTGCAAACGCAATGGTCGTAAGGGAGCGGAGGGTCTCCCTCCCCAATATTTCCCGATTGATTAATGGGCAAAATTATTAAAACTGTTTAAGAACAGTTTACCTTAAGTTCAAATATATTTTAAAACAATTGTAAATTTTAAAATAACTTAAAATCACTAAGAAAGAAAGAAGGATACGAAATATTTTCTTTACCATGTCCACAAGGTCAATTCCACCATTTTCTAAGAAAGTTCCTTCTTAACTAATCCATGAATATTTGTTTTTAAATACATGTTCACTCATCCACATAGAACAGCAAATGTAATGCTAATCTACTACAATTAGCAATAAACTAAACATTTGTGAGAACATGCTGATAAGCCTATTAATTTTACCGAGAAGTGCATATAAGAATTTTAAAATATTTTGTTCACAACTATTAAATCTCTTTTAAAGATATTTTAGAGAGTCTCTTAGTTGCCTATTCATCATGAGCAATCTGAACATTTGCTCACAGTTTCCTGTTTCTCTGGCCATTTCCCGCACTTCTTTTGCAAGAATCTTTCAGGAGTTAACATGTTGCAATTCAACACCGCAACGCTGCGATATGGCAGTTTGATTTTCTTAGAATATCTTCACATTGTTGGGTACTGTTTCTGAGTTATGGAACGGGAGTTTTGCATTCTCGAATTTGTGTTGCAGCGATTGGTAATGAGTTTTAGAAGTGCTAGTGGAGATGTGTTAATATTGACAGAAATTGCTGTTAGAATTTATATTGACGCGAGAAAGTGAGTGCTGTTGTAGCACCACTACTTTCCTGGTTTTATTGTTAACACTAGTCAGTGGTTTGAAGTAGAAGCAACCACATAAAATACGTCTTTAATTATGACTGAATATCAGTCCAGAATAAACATAGACTTAAATGAGGGCCGGATAAACCCGGATCTACTGTTCAAAAATGTTAATACTTACGCTTACTGGCCGGGCTTTTCTAGACATCGTGCTTCAAAATTGTGGGCGAAGAGAACACCTGTAACAAATCAATTACTTAGCTAGTGTATTTGATTTCCAAAGACATTGGCTATCTACAAGAGGAATAAATGAAATAGTGGCCAAATGTGCGGCACATTTCTAAACGACGAAAAGAAAAAGTTTAGTATTTAAGCACATAAAAAGATAACACACTTTTTTCTTTTCAAAGAGCAACTATTTTTTACCTAAAATGAGTAGCTATTTATATTATCTTTAGAAAAATACATGTCGCATGCGCTGTCATATAGGGGCGATTACAGGTTCTCGAGCAAAGCTGCTACCCTTGTACTCATCCCACATTTACATTTTCACTATTTGCATTATTCCACGACTGTGCACATCGTTAAATTTACTAAAAAGATCTCTTCATTGCTGCACACTTGCTTTTGTGTTTGGGCGTATAAGCAGAGCAGGCCTCTCCCGTATGCTCATTCTTTCATTGAGATTGGATTAAAATCGCGTCTTCCAACCTTCGGAACCAAATCTCAACGTCACCTGGGATCCAGAATGATATTTGTGGTGGAAGGAAACCATAACCGATTGCTCAATGCCTAGTGGTGATGAACATAGCCTGAATTCGAACATATTGTTTTCAATTTTTTCCACGGATAGAATAAGGAAAGTATAAAAGAATGGCGTGTCTAATTTTCGTTGAACTCGAAACTCCGAAAATCGCAAATTAAAAAATAATATGAGAAAGTACATGACGTTATAAAACCAGTTATTTGTATTTCTATGTTTAGTTTTGAAAATTATGATCTTGACGAATCATGCCAATCCTAACACATATCAAAATTTTTCGTTTCTATTTTGGACTATATATATTTTACATATTTAGTAAATCGTTCATTATTCTACCAGTATTTCTGAAACTTATTTTGGAAAAGATTTTCAATTCGTTTTCAAAAAGAGTTTTTATTTCATAAAAAGGCATTTTTCTTACACAAATTCAGAAGTGCATGATGACGTGACGTGCCGCACGTGAGGACGATCAGATACCGCACACACTGTCAGTTTGGGTTAAGCTCTATCCGCATGGCATAAATGTTGCTCAAATCTGCGCATCTTTTGTTGACCGATGGCCTGGCTCCCCCCTTGGGGAATGATGTTGATTCTTCATTTTCTCTTCAAAATTAGTTCATTTTCTGAAGGAAAGTCGTAGTAGTTCACAACGCCTTCGCACAGGTTCAATGTTGGGTGCGTCGTCACTACCGCCTGGAGGCCGGTAATCTGCTTGGCTTTTAATAATTTCTCTATTTGGTCGTCAGTGCTTGCTTCAAAGAGAATCGTTCCATTCCTGTCACACGACCGCTTGGAGCATCCCGTACGTTTCCTCTATGGCGCGCACCAAACGGACAGCACTTACGATTTTGAGCGTTTTTTCATCCTCGGCGCATGCCATGAGGAGGAAACGAGGTTTTTTCGGTCGGTCATGTTTTGCAAAAAAAAGTATTTAAATCAATAGTTTGTTCCGGATAACTCCTCTTCTTGCGGAAAAGGGCGGGGGAGAAGGTTTAGTGACCATGGAGATGGATATAAGATTCATGCCCGAGGCCCCCACCCACTATGGAGCCGAACAAGGGGACGGCACTCCATCGGAGTGCCCAGATTGTCACGGATATATATATGGGGAACGACACAGCGCTGCATCGCCGTGGATACCCCGCGCACCCTGATCAGAATACTACCTAGTCCGAGCCGATTGATTGGGAGTGGGTTGGCTCCCGACAGCCCGTTTAGAAGAGTACGAGGCCAAAGCAAGTATGTTGGAAACCTACAAGGAATTTCCCCAAAATACGTAAACAACGTATAGGTGCAAAGCAGAAAAGTTGCACAAGGAGTAGTTGGAAAACAAACAGATCCCATAACTGCCAGGACACACATTCCCTCCGACACGGATTGCCATGCCCGGCAAACACATGGGTGGCAGTTCTGCAAACAGGGGCGTCATTGAAGTACAAGGGATATAAGAAAAAGAGATAGGGTGTTATCAAAGAACAACAATGAATGATGGGCCGTTGAGGAATGGAAATGACTGGTGAAATAAAAGGAATACTTGAGAGACATCCCTGCATCCCCCCGTCAAGACGTAGACCGACTCTCCTCGACGGGTCATATTTTAGAAATAAAAATTGAACATGTATTTATTAAAAGATCCGTCTTTCAGGTACAGTTTTCATTCAGGAAAATACTCGTTATTCAATATTACAGTTGTAGGAAGATCCTCCCCCCCAAAAAAAATGCATTTTGCAATTTTTCAAAATCTGAGGTTTCAACGAACATGAGACCTGCACCATTCTCTTAAGAGTTCTATACACTATGCGAGATTTTGATTTTAAAAAATTGGTGCCATCTTTGGACAAATTTTGAAAATGTTTAGGGTGCTTAATGTAAAGTAGCTCCAAATATTAAGATATCCGTTTGAAACCCCCAAAGCCTCGAGATCATTCACTTCAATTACGGAATATAAATTTTGAAGAAAATCGGCTGAACGGTTCAGGCGCTACCGTTGACCACAAATCCATAGATACGTTTTGTCATCAATCGAGTTCTTGGTATCAAAGACCGGCAAAACATGGATTCCGGCTACATTCCGTGTTAGAGGAATCTTTTTCCTATATTAAGCATCAGGATTTGTCCACTTTTTCGTTACCAGAGCCCGGCAATAGATCTTTCTGCCGAAAATTCGCAGTTTTCCGGTGTACGAATACATAACTTTGTCTTCTAACAAAGTACCTTCATAAGGACGAGAAAGTAAAAATAAAATCATGTTTGTATCACGGATGTTACCTGGTTCTCTCTAAATGATCTCGGACAACAAAAAGCTCTCGAGCTATTTGTCGCCGCCGGATCATTAGAACCATTGGGATGTCCTTGATGCGTAAACAACTTAGTTCCGTATTGCAATCGTCTCGATGCCCCGGCAGAGAAGGACCCGCTGTCGAAGGCGCAGGAGCAGAAGCTGGAGAAGCTGCGCACGGGGCGCGCGCGCAAGAGGCCCGACTGGAGCGCCATGATGAAGGAGGTGGAGCAGGGCCTGCGCCTGCGCCACGTGCAGTGCAACGACCGCAGCCAGCCGCTGCTGCCCAGCGCCAAGGTCAAGGGGCAGGTACGTCACGCCACCACCCCACCCCACCCCCCACGCACACACACAGTCCGTCCGCGCGCGCGCGCTCTCATTCACCCAGGCGCCTCTGCTTCTAGTTCATGTACGACTCGGAAAAGCCCAACGTGCACAACCAGCTGCTCAGAGAGATCCAGTCGGGAGTGAGGCTCAAGAAGGTGAAGACCAACGACCGCAGTCGTCCCATTCTGGAAGGTGAGCTTTCGACCCTCCCAGTCTGTTTCCAAAAACTTCACCGCTGCGGTCAGAAGGTTTCTCCTAGTGTCTTCCTCTTACATTCATAAAGTGACAGAATAAATGTTACGAACTTCTAAAGCATGTACACAGCAACAAAATGAACAATTTTTCCCAACACACATGTGGCGGGAAATTTCAGAGTTACACAAAATGCATTTGCATATTATTGCCAGGCAACTCCTAATGCGCAGTCCTTCGACAGGCCACGTCCTGACGATGTCAAAAAGTACGTATGAATCCGCAGAACATCTGCGCATACAGGGTCGCATAACAATGAGGGGCACATGCCACATGTGGAACTCTGAAATTCCCTACTACATGACATTAACTATTGGCCAAACGCGGTGCGTTATGACATGGCTTGGTGGTGCGCGGCAGGGCTGCGCAAGTTCCGCCGCCAGCTGACCATCGAGGAGCAGGCGCAGCAGGCGCAGGCGCAGGAGGAGGTGGACGCCGCAGCCGAGCCGGACGACCTGGACGACATCGACACGCTGCGCGACGACCTGCAGTCCACCAAGCAGATGCTGGCGCTCGAGCTGCGCAACAAGCAGGCGGTGGAGAAGGAGAACAAGCGGCTGCAGGCGCGCATCCTCAACCTCGAGGTGGAGCTGGACGAGGAGCGCAGGCGCAAGGCGGCGGCGCCGCCGGCCGACGAGGGCGGCGCCAAGCGGAGCCTCGAGGCGGAGAAGGTAAGAGGGCAAGCGCGGTTGGCCGGCTGAGGCCGAGGGCACGGCGGTGGGGGCAAGGCTAGGATGATGAGGCAGAGCGAAAGTGTTTGGCGTGAGAGAGGATGAAGGCGAAGCGCGTTGGCTAAGAGGAGTCCTAGGTCTAGGACGATGACGTTGGAGAGGGAAGAGACGGGAAAGAGGGCAAGGGAGTTGGCTAGGAAGCGAGTAGCAACAGGGATGGGTTGATGAAGGTGGAGACGAGATGTTGGCGAGGAGCGAAGCGAGGCCACGTTCAGGGCGAAAGCGAAGATAAGTCCATGCTGCACGCGACGGCAAATGGTGAAGAGCGACGACGAGGCGAAGGGCATTGCGCGAATGGCGTGCTAAGCTGATATTATTGGGCGAGGATGATCGGCGTAGAGGCGAGAGCGAAGTAGGTTAGCGAGTGTTAGGTGCAGGAGTTGCGGGATGGACTGGCGTGTGGTGAGGAAGAGCGGTGTAGGAGAGGTGGAAGGCGCAAGGGCGTTGGTGAAGCTCCGGGCGTGAGCATAGGAAGCGATGCATTGTGTGGTGAGGCGGAGGATGTCGGCAGGCCAGGCGATGTAGCTTAGCGACGTGGGGTACGGGTAAGGGATTGCAGGGCAATGGGAGTTGGTTGGGTGAGGGAAGAGGGTGTAGGAGAGGAGTGAAGGCGAAGGCCGGTGGTTGAAAGCTCCGGGCGTGAGCTAGGACGATGGCATTGGTGTGCGTGAGGGCGAGAGATGTTTGCATGAGGGGCGGAGAGCGAAAGTAGTTGCGAAGGCGTGTAGGGAGGATACGCGATGGCAGTTGGTTGGATGAGCCAAGAGGGTAGGAGAGGAGTGAGGCGAAGGGCGTGAGCTAATGTGGATGGCATTGAGGTTGTGGTGAGGCGAGGATGTTGGTCGCAGGGGCGAGAGCCGACAGTAGTTCGGTGTAGTTGTGTAGGAGCAAGTGAGGATACGCGATGGAGTTGTGTGGTGAGGAAGGAGGGTGTAGGAGAGGAGTGAGGCGCAGGGCGTTGGTGAAGCTCGGGCGTGAGTAGGGACGATGGCGATTGGTGTAGGTAGAGGGCCGGAGGATGTTGGATGAGGGGCGGAGCGAAATGTGGTTGGCGAAGGGTGTAGTGAGGGATACGGCGATTGAGTTGGTGATGGGTGAGGAAAAGGGATGTAGGAGAAGAGTGAGGCGAAGGGCTAGCTAGACATGGCAATTGCGTGTGGGTGAGGGCGAGGATTGTTGCCGTGAGGGGCGAGAGCGAAAGTATTGGATGTAGTTGTGTTAGGTGAGGCATACGGCGATGGAAGTGGTGGGGTGAGGAAGAGGTGTAGGAGCAGAGTGAGGGCGAAGGGCATTGGCGAATGGCGTGGGCTAAGGCGATAGTATTGGCGAGGATGTCGGCGAGGGGCGAGAGCGAATGTAGTTAGCGAGTGGTGTAGGTGAGGGTTGCGGCGATGGACTGGGTGTGGGTGAGGAAGAGGGTGTAGGAGAGGAGTGAAGGCGAAGGGCGTTGGTGAAGCTCCGGGCGTGAGCTAGGACGATGGCATTGGTGTGGGTGATGGCGAGGATGTTGGTGAGGGGCGAGAGCGAAAGTAGTTGGTGTAGTTGTGTAGGTGAGAGATACGGCGATGGAATTGGTGTGGGTGAGCAAGACGGAGTGGGCGAGGGGCGAGGGGGAATCGAGGGTACTGGGGAGGGGCGCTGGCGTGTCCAACGTGCGCGTTGGGGCTCGGCGTGCGCAGGAGGCCGAGGCGCTGCGGGGGCAGCTGAGCGAGGCCGGCAAACGGGCGCACGACCTGGAGCAGCGCGTGCACGAGGCCGACCTGCAGGCGGAGCTGCTGCGCGCAGAGCTGGAGGAACTGCGCCGTCGCAACGCTACGCTGGAACGACGAGTCAGCAGCGCCGGAAAGGTGAGCCTCCCAGACGCTCACGTGGAGAAACATTTGCAGTCAGGCTTTGAGCGCTATCGGCACTAATGGAAGAACGAGTTGCGTTTAAAGAAATGCGATTCCGCCCAACGTTGCAAACATCAGCAACGAGCCATGCACGTCCGATCCATGGCTTCACGACGAGACTGTCCTCAATCAGATTGTTTTCCTTTTACTTTCTCGCCACCACTATGTAATACTGCAGGGAAAAGCGACGAATTGTCGACAGAAACCTCCCGTTTCACAATATAAAAAGCAAATTCCTCTAATAAGCTGTGTTGCCAGAATCCATGTTTTGTTGGTCTTTGGTATCGAAAGATCTATTGATGTCAAAACGTTTGTCCGCTGTGTCTGTGATCAACGCTAGCGCTAAATCGTTCTGTCGAAAATTCATATTCTCCGATCGTTCTGGCTTATATCGCGGCCCCTTGAATTTGAAACCGATTTTTTCAATTAGGGGGATGCTTTCATGAAGCTCCAAGGACATTTTCAAAATTTACAAAAAATTGACACAAACTTCTTTGATTACATTTTGTCATTGACTTTATTAAATTTTGTTGTTTCGTTGGAATCCCAGATTTTTCGAAAATTCCTTAAGTTCAATTTTCGGCATTTTCCTACAACTTGAAGGAATATATTTTCCCTTAATGAAATCTGTTATTTAAAGATAGATTTTGAAAAAAGATCATGTAAAATGTGTCGAAAATGAGTACTTTTCGCGTAATTTTGCGTGAAATTGCGTAAAAGTCCCTAATTTTTCGAAAGTTGCAAAAATTCGAATTTTTTTGGAGTCTTCCTACAACTACAATTAATATAAAGATAACATTTTCTTAATGAAATGTGTTCATCAAAAACAGATCTTCAAATCAAGTCATGATTAGTTTTTAGGAAATATGAGTATTTTTGTGTAATTTGACGTCAAACATAAGCAATTTTTAAATTTTAAACACTTATTTTCTCAGACACGGCTTTATTTTTTATTTTTTATTTACGTACGTAGCAAAGTGCGGTAAAGAAAGTGGTGCTGGTTCTATTTTTGTCGTACTCTCTCTATTTTCGAAAATTGGGAAAATATTCGAAATTGTAAATTCTTTCCCGCGCGTCGGCAGTTTGTCCAGAGCATGGCTGCTGGTAGCACTCGTTGAGTTCGTGAAGTCACGAAGTGTTTTGACTGCGCAGGATCAGCCGCTCCGGAAACAGCCGTCGGCCAAGAAGCTCAACAAGTCCATGTCTGCCGTGAACGCGGCTGCAACCAACGCCGCCATGCCCCAGCCCGACGACGAGGAGGAGGAAGAGACGGAGACGGAGTCCGAAGAGGACGAGGAAGAGGAGGAGGAGGACAGCTCCGAGGACGAGGAGAAGATGGCGGCGCTGCGCGAGAAGAGGCAGGCGCGCGAGATCAAGCTGCTCTCCACCAAGGTACTCCCCCACTCCCTCTCATTATCACCATGTTCGGAAATGTATGTGCGTAAAAGGCACTTGCATTGTAAAATCATTCTTCCTTTAGAGTTACGAGTAATAACCATACCATGATTAACCGTTATGACTCGTGTGATTTGTGGGTGTAGTTCTACATATTCTAAGAACGTTATGTTTCTACAAAATATTTCTACGCATTCGTACTCTTGTAAAACACCAATTTCTTTCCACATTCCAACTGCAAGTATTACAAGTAGTGGTATTTTGAACCCATTTACACTAAAAGGCGCAGGAAATAACATAGCCTTGATTGGAGCTAACTTAATTACTTCAATGAAAACTAGATACACTTGCTTTAACACTTGATAATGCAACCAACATTAGTAATACCATAGGCAAATACTATAGCATCAAATTTAACAAAGGAAATGAAAATGAGTGGAATTTTGACGTTCACTTCCCCATTCATGCAAGCCGAAAGGACAAATAATTAGTAGTGACATTTCTTAGGTAATATTAACAGTTTTTATGTTCGTGTTTGTAAGTTAATAACTAGTTGGGGCTAGACAAAGGCTCAGACTTTCTCGCACTAGTCGAGTTTCTAAACTCTTTAAGCTATGTTAGCGTTTCGGCATTGCCCCACCATCATCCCTTATGCTACCTATAGGCGCCTAAGATTTTTTTTTTTTTTCATTTTCTCAATTGTTTCGACTCTCAAATAGTAAGGTTGAATTATTACTTAAAGAATATAAAGAAGAGCCAACACGGCACTTATATGCACTTTTTCATTGAAAAATTGAAATTCGTCCTTGAGAAAATGTTTCCATATTTCAGAAAATGAGCAATTTTGAGCTCAAAAGAAGAGAAACTTCATAGAAAATCATTTGAAACTCTTGTGATAAAAATGGATGAATTAATAATAATAATAATAATAATAATAATAATAATAATAATAATAATAATAATAATAATAATAATAATAATAAACGATTTCATGGACTCTTCAAAAAATGTCTGCTAGAAACCTTGTGCAGGCTATCAATTCATTTGTTATTCCAGTGCTGACATACTCCTTTGGCATTATTAAATGGAGCAATACCGACCTCGACAACCTCCAGAGGGCGATTCGAACCGCTATGACTCAACACCGAAAACATCATCCCCAATCAAGTATTGGGCGTTTTACCCTTCCAAAATTATAAGGAAGGCGAGGTGTTTTAGATCTCATAAATTTACCCAGCTCTCAAACTGCATCACAGAAGATACTTTCTGGAACATTGTGGAAGAGTTCAGCAAGTAGTGAGCGTAGTTGATAATAACTATAGTCCTCTGAACTTGAAAAAGTTTGATCCGCCTATTCAGCCAATCACTGAAGATAACCTTATGGAAAACGAAGGCACTGCATGGAAGGTACCCCCATCAGCTGAGTAAACCAGAAGTCGACATAACTGCGTGGCACGCATGGTTCCAGCACGGGGATCTCTTTCCGTAGGCAGAAGCCTTCATGATAGCTATCCAGGACCAAGTGGTGCCAACTTTGAACTGCAGAAAACATATTCTGACAGATTCGACCATCCATTTCGACTCATGTAGATGTGAGGCCGCAAGCGAAACTATCCAACACATGTCAAGTGGATGTAGCGGCCACGCACAGTTGGAATACAAAAGGACGCATGGTAGAGTGGCGAAGCGCGTCCACCAATTATTGGCAATGAAAACAGGCTTACTCGCCACACCCGTGACGTATTATAAATATGTGCCTCAGAACGTGCTTGAAAGTAGTGAGCAAAGTCTCTACTGGGATCGCTGCATTATCACTGGCAGAAAAGTCGACGGCAATAGACCCGATATAACGTACATCGATAGAAACCATCAGCAGGTTTTCCTTATCGATGTATCAACACCGAACACCCACAACATATCGGCAAAACATCAAGCGGAGATCCAGAAGTATACCGATCTCGCCCATGAAGTCGCAGCTCAGTGTAACTTCATAAAAGTGACAACTGTGCTTACAATAATATCAACCACAGGAGTGATCCCGAATATGACACTTCGAGCATTATAGTGTCTTCACTTGGAAGCCAGGAATATATACAATAAGCAGAAGGCACTCATCTTGAATACATGCCGTATTGTTAGAAGCCACCTGAATCTTCAATAAAGCAACCGCATACCTGGTCATCGTTTCTGTGAGTGACATACCAACCAGTAAAAATTGTGAAGAAAAATAAAATAATAATAATAATAATAATAATAATAATAATAATAATAATAATAATATCTAAAAAGAATGGACAAGAAGCAAATCAATAAAGATAGATCATTTATGTGGCTTAAAATGGGAAGAATGGATCCACAATCGGAAGCAATTCAAATAGCTGCTCAAGATCAGGCGTTAAGAAAACGACATTATGGTAAAGCGGTTCTCAAACTTTCCCAAGATGACAAATGCCGCATTTGCCAGGAACAAGTAGAAATCATTGATCATATTGTCTCAACTTGTCCAATTCTTGCAAAGACCGAATACTTTAAAAAGACAAGACATAGTGTGTAATTACCGGCACTGACAGATCTGTACCGGCCTCGAAGTTCCAAATACATGGTTCGAACACCCACCAAAACCAGTAACGTCAGTTGAGCTGGGTACCATACTGTGGGACCAACAAATCCAAACTGATGGTACGATTGTGGCAAACAAACCGAATTTTGTTATCCGGGATTTGCAGAAAACGTGTCTACTTGTGGCTGTGCCGCACGATCGAAATGTCGTAAGCAAGGGGGCAGAGAAACGTCTTAAATACAAGAGTTTGAAAATCGAGATGAGCCGAATGTGGGTCATAAAAGTACAGGTCGTCCCGATAGTTATCGGAGATCTGGGTTTTGTTCCGCAATATTTGTGTAAGAACTTTGCTAAACTCACAGGTCATTCAAAAAAATAAGAAATGGAAGAAAATGCTTAATTAAGAACATCCCACATTTTGCACAAAGTACTGTAGAGGCACCGGCAAGTCCTTCGAGCTACTCTTAAGAAATCTGGTTGCAACCTGGAGTAGATTTTATATTCAACCGACTCAACATCTTAAGTCGTGAATTAGAGGAATAATAATAATACTAATACTACTACTAATACTACTACTACTACTAATAATAATAATAATAATAATAATAATAATAATGCATTAACGGCGTGCGAGATATTTCAAAACAATTACATTCGTCAAGTTTTTTGACTAGCAAAAGAATAACACAAAATGGCGTTTATGGTATATAATTCTGTGCATTTAATACTATCCGTACCAAAAGTTTCACGAAAAAATTTAACGCACTTGTTGAGAAAATATAATTTAAACGCTTCCAAAAAACCTAATTTTCAGCTAATTTTAACAGAAAACTATTGAGTTTTTGAGAAACTTCGTTAAAATCATTTGAAGGACTTGTCATAAATGCAATAATGTTTAAAAATGCCCATAATGTAAGTATTAACGACGCAAGAGATAAATTCATTTGTGTAATTTTTTAAAAATCAAAAGAACCTATCAAAATATCGCTTATGTCACGTTATTCTGTGCCTTTAGCACTATCCGTACAAAAAGATTAAAGAAAAACTCTCGACAAATTTGTTAGAAAATCTTGTTTTTAAAATTGCCCTTTCACGCAAACGTCTAATAATTTTAAAAAATTGAACATTAACTAAATTAGTTTTGAAGAACATGATTTATTCATAAGAAAAAAGTCTATATTCAATATTACAGTTATAGGAAGACGCCGAAAGAATTTCAAACTTGCAATTTTCGAAAATTTTGGGAATTTAATGGAAATCGGACCTACACCATTTTTATAAACGTACTTTCATTCATAACGCTTAATTCAGTTTATAGACAACTAAAATTTATTGATATATCAGTCTTTATAGTCTACATCTTATTTAATTTACACATTTCGAAGTAATCCTTAACTCCATCCTCAGGCTATTTACAAATCAAGAGACAAGAAAATAATAATACAATATTATCCAATACATAAACAATAAAATTATCGATCACACATTTCTACGATAAATCCTCCTCTACCTCTACCATTTTCTGACATAAACGTTCTTTGCACTATCCGATAAAAAAATTAATTCAAAAATGTATAGGCAATTGTAATATTTCATTCAAAATAACGCGAAATTCCTATATATTTTCAAGAATGTACATAGTTTCATTTAAACGTCTGTTTTAGAACAATGACCAGCTTCCTTCAAATATATTCTTTCAGTATCTAGCAATGGACCGTAGTAGCTGATAATGTTATATTTCCGCTAAAAAGTTCCCAACAGGCAATGGCCTTGAGTGTTACCCCTATTCGGGATATGGGCTGGTCATATTGCAATTTCAAAATTATAATCGCAGTCACAAACACTTGCAGGTTTTGATGAAACTAGTAATTCAATTTTAGTAGTTACCTTTTTAAGCGTTTTGCTTATGAGCACAAAAATACACATTTGCGTTAGCACAAACGCTAAATGCAAAAATGCAGATCATTCCCAATTAGTTCCGAAAATTATGTCGCAATATCTTTTACAACTACATTTGATTCTTCCCCGAATATGGTTAACACTTCCATAGTTTACTCCCCTGATTTCTGAAGAGATTAAAACTTTACAAACTCAGCTTCATTTGTGTTCACTTCTACTTCTGCAATTGCTCGATTAATAGTTTTGTATGCGAATCTAGAGTTGCATGCAAATATAACATGAAAAGTGATTGTTTTGTATGTTTATGGTGAATAAGGTGTTAAGTTTAATAAACATAAGTTGTGGGTCACATTCATTTGAAAATCGGTATTTGCACACTTATGCAAGAACGTGAAAGTGAGAAGTCGAACATAACGTTCATTCATTCTCAAGCATTAAGGCCCATTCACAATGCAAACTTAAACATAAACATAGCGCATAGACATAAACATTAACATTAATGATTGACAGAAGTATTTACAATATCTAACATAAACATAAGCAAAATACGAGTTTCTATTGGCTGTGAGACATTCTGGTTTACTATTGGTTGGATTTGAGAAGGTACTGACTGTATCCATGGCCCATATGGCGTTAGTTCTTCTATCGACTTCACTCCAATTTCGATTCTCGATTTTGAGTTACCTTTCTGTGATTGCTTCATTTCTCGTGTCTAACTTAAGAATAAGCACAGAAGCTTGAAGCTTTTAAGTCAACGTCATACGTACTATACTTATGCGAACGCATTGTGAATGAGTCCGCTTATGGACGTAGTCCTGAATTTTATGTTAACGCCATGCTTATGTTTATGTTTGCATTGTGAATGAGCCTTTACTCACAGTTTGGATTTCTCCGATTCATACTGTTCATACGTTTCGCAAATTGTTTTTTAAAAATAAATTAATTTGAATCTAAATTGAAATCAGTCTGCGATGCTATTAACTTGGTAATTCAATTGTTCAGTTAAAGATGTCAACATCAATGTTGCAAACGTCGTGAAAAAAATATGACGTATTGAGAAAAAAATGCCTTTGGTTACTGGTGTTTAATCAATTCTTCCAACATAAATCGATTTAGCAGGAATTGGTTTAATTCCTGGCATTGTCACTAAGATCGTAGCGCCAAAACACGAAAAAATACGTTCTTTGAATCTTCTGGCCGGATTCGAAAACACATGACCAGTTCCCCTTCAGGAAACCGAGACGCGTCGTGACACTTCATACGTCTCGGTTGGTGCATGGGAAATGGACTAGCCGCGAGTGACGGATCTCACACATCCGCACAACAGCACACATAAGCAAACTCAAGAATATTACTCAAATAATGTATAGGGATAACAAACATAATTTCGATTAGTTTTTTAAAATTTCTAAAAATTACATAAACATATTTTTTACTTTCTCGCACTTGTTCGAAAATTACAAAAGTTTATTTTTTCGGCGACTTGAAATATTTTTCTTAATAAAATCTGTTCTTTTAAGTCAGATCTAGAAATAAGGTAGTACACAATTTATCGAAAATATAAGTACTTGTTATGTAATTTTGCGCGAAATGTAAGCAAATTTTTAATTTTTAAAACTATTTTTTCTCAAAAAAACGCACCATTTTTTCTTTAAATAAGACCCTGTACTTTTTAATTATTTTTTTTTTAGAAAAACGATTTTTTGCGCAATTACTGCCACTAACAAGTGTAGTCAAAACGCATATTTTGTGGATTCTTGATACCGAAAAATCGGTTGTCGGAAAAACTACTGCTATGGTCAACGCTTACGCCTAAGCAGTTCAGCCTTCCTTTCTTCCTTCAAAACTGGCACTCCCCAATCCAGTTAAACGAACTTGAGTTTCAAACGGATATTTTGATTTTGATCAGATGGGTGAGTGAGTATCAATTTTGGAGAAAATCGTCTGAACGGTTGAGGCTCTAGGGTTGCACAGAGAGACAAGCATTCAGCGTCTGCCAATTTTTTTGCTATCAAGAAGTGACAAAACGTGTATTCTAAGTACGTGGAGAGTTCGCGGAAGTAACTACATGAGCAAGAATTATCTACATTTTCGGTATCACGACCGCAGTTTTTCTGTCCAACAGTAGCTTTATTGTCGCTACATTAACACTTTCTCTGTAATACGTAAGAAGTATGCCAGCAAGTAAAACAAACGTTTTCGACATCATGGAACCATAAAATGGAAATTCTGACTACACTCTGTATTAGAGAAAGTAATTTACTTCATTTAAGAGTAAGAAAAAATATATTTGCGGTATCAGAGAGTCATAAAATGTGATTTTACTTCGTCACTGCGTATACGTATGCCAACTAGAAAACTTGTTTCTGGAAATGCGGAAATTTTAGGAGAAAATTTAAAGCATTTTTTAAAGCAAATTAAAGCAATTTAAAGCACATTAAAAAATTTTAGCGGTTTCTGAGAATTGCCTATATTTCGGGCAAAATAACACGAAAACTATTCATATTCTCCAAACGTTTAACGTGACCTTTTTTTCAAAATGTCTTTAAGACAAGGATATTTTTTAGGAAAAAATCTCTATCTTCAATATTATAGTTGTAGGAAGGCGCCGAAAAAAATTGAAGTTTTGTAATTTTCGACAAATCAGGGATTTTAACGAAATTGAGACATGCACCATTCGCTTAAACGTTCATTATTCTATCCAAGGACAAAGTTTAATCAAAAAAATTGAAGCCATGTTTTTGGAAATTTTGAAAATGACCCAGGGGCTCCATGTAAAGTATCCCCCAAAATTGAAATATCGGTTTCCAAATCCAGGGGACTTGACATCAGGCAGATCGATTGGAGCATATCAATTTTGAGGAAATTGGCTGAATGGTTTGGAGAGGCGCTAGAGTTGAGTATAAACGGACAGAGACGTTTTGCCGTCAGTCGATTTTTCGGTATCAAGGACGCACAAAACATGGATTCTGGCAACACCACGAGTTAGAGGAATTATTTTTCATATTAGCAACTGGATTTATCCCCTTTTTCGTTATCAGGGCCTTGCAATAAGAGTTTTTGAGTCGAAAATTCGCCGCTTTCTGTCCCAAGATTACAAAACTTTCTCTTTTACGTTAGTAAGGACGAGGAAGTAAAAAGACCAGAAAAATCGTTATCGGTATCAAAGGATTTCAAAGCCAAATTCCTTTGAAATTTAGAAATTGATTATCCACATTACACATGCATGTGTCTATACTATGTATGTAAGTGAAGTACATGTACGAGAAAGTAAAAATAAATAAACGTAAAACAAGGGTGCACAAGAGCTATTTCGTAGAATTCTGCTTGAGATAATGTGGGCTGGTGTTGCAGGTGCGCACGCTGAAGGAGAAGCAGGACACGGTGCGCAAGGAGCGGCGCGCCCTCCGCCTGGCGCTGCGCAACCAGACGAAGGCGCTGCGAGACGAGCGCAAGAAGTACAAGAAACTGCAGAAGGAAGTGGACAAGATGGCCAAGCTCCTCAAGGAGGACGACGACGAAGACGAGGAGGAAGAGGAGGAGGAAGAGGCCGAAGAGGAGGAGGAGGAAGAAAGCGAGGAGGAATCCTCCACCGAGGAGTCGGAGGACGAAGAGAGCGAGGGAGAGCTGCCGGCGGACGCGCCCTTCGACGACCGGAAGAAAAACTTCACCGACAGGGCGAAGCGACACGAGAACATCCTGGCAGCCCTCAAGAAGGGCAACTACTTGCTCAAAGCGAACGTCGAGAAGGTAAAGGATGACCTCTTCAAACAGAAAGAGCTCTCCATTACGATGCAAGAGGATCTCAACTCGGTGCTGGCGGAATTGGGATGAAAAGATTGCACCTACGATGCCTCCGCTTGGCGCGCGCGTCCCTAGCGGCGTATTACAGGACGACGACGAATATGACACTGCGACGCTAGCGCCCCAAGTAGCAGCTCCACAGAACCTCAGCGGCTCGGTCACGCCGTCCTGACGATCCCTGCTGCTAATAAAGCGAGGGCGTAGCTTACACCTAGCGCGAGTCTTACTTCAGTGAAACCGAGTGGCCCTCCGCAAGAAACGATACGACTGGCATGCCCCAGTACAAATATAACATAAACGTTCTTGATGTAACTTCGCATTTCTCCTCTTTTAACAGAGCGACGCAGTCATATAAATTCAAAATTGCATTAAATGAGGATAACCTAAATTAGCTGAATTCTCTTCAGCACATAAGCGGTTCGTGAAAGACTATTCATTATTTCTACCGAAATCATCACAATTTAAACAAGTGTGGCGTATCCCCGAACCGCTTTGCTAATTAATTGATCAAAAATATACTTCTACTCAGTAATACAGTTTCTTTAATATTATCTGAATTTTGTTTTAAGGATACTTTTTAAGTCCCATGTCACAAATTTAAAGAAAAAAGCTTCATTAATTCTCTCCGCTATTTCTACTTTGAGGCTGAAGAAATGCTAGTAGATAGCTTGTGATGGCATATCCATAACTACACATCAGCTCATTTGCAATATTTATGAAATTTGATCTTGTTACTCGTAAGAATTGAATATTGTGCAAACGTGCAATAATATCTTAGATTGTGTATTGTTTGGCAATAAAATATATTATATTTCTCATTTGTTCTAGTAATATTAAGAAAAGAGTTATTAAGTGTGTGGCAACCAAACCACTTTCTATAATGGGTAAGAATTAGAGAAAAGCCGTATTTGGAGTCAGAAATCCAGTTTTAAAATAAGAACACTTTTATCGACGGTCTTGAATCTGACGGACTGACAATGAATGACATTTCTTTCCATCTTATACATCACTAAAATTACAAACATTTCACTAAAAAATAATGTTCACCTAATTATAGTTCTTACCTATTAAAAGAATCCAATCCTTTTGACAATGTGACTTCAAATTTTCGAATGTTTTGAATATCCCTTGAACTTCTACCAACAAAAATGTACTACCAAGAATTAACAAACTTCGGAAATTTACTTCAATATAACGTACAAAAATTTTGCGTCCATTTCGAATAAGGTTTAATCCTTAAGATGATAATTCATAACACTATATTCAGGAACAAACACACGCAAGAAAGAAACGTCAATCACTTGTAATCACACACTGCCTGTCTCGCCAGTCTGGCCATCACTATTTACAGTACCGTTTCGCGCCAAAAAGTTCGTCCTGCACATTCTTTTGTTTTCTATCGGGAGGTCGCCGTTACTTGTTCGTTGTCAACCAATCCAATGGATTCAACCTGGATTCAACTTGCTACACAACAAAATTATTAACAATCACAGCATATTGCCAATGGATGAATGTGTTAATATGTGTATATAATGATCTACATGTTCGATAATGCTGGCCTAAAGTAACATCGTGTATACAGTGATTTCAACATTACCTGCTCTTAGTATTCATTGGGTGTACAAACCAAAATTAACAAATCTTACAGAAACACTCCATATTAAATTCTAATATACAAATAATACAAAAACTTAGTCTCACAGACTTCATGGTATAATCTTAACAAATATTTAAGATATTGGTATCGGAACCCAGGAGCATCTTCATTTTAGTTCCTCAGTTTTTATTACGTTTTTACCTATTTCCGAACCAGTCACCAACACCTATTACATAAAGCACAATTACATGAAAAAAAGAAAATTTGTATTTCACTTAAGAAAGTAAATGTATACAAGAAAAAAATCTGCAAACTTTCAATCAATATATTTCTTTACATTCACACAATACAATGTTTTAAAATAAAATATTCCCAAATATAAAATATTCTGCATGATTATAATGCCAATGTACCAAACCACATCTTATAATACAGTAATACATCCCCTTGCCATTAAATATCTTACATAAAGTTCATTAAAATTGTAAGTATTCATGACAGACCAAAATAAGATGCTATATTTCTAGCCATACCACAAGGAAATATTTTATAATACCATAACCAACAGATTTCAGAACTAGACACCAACAATCTTTACATAAACCGCAATCAAATGTCTATCAAATCATAATATATTTTCATTTTGATAATAATAATTTCATAAAAAGCTTATAAATTTCACAGAAAACCAACCAGATGACCTCAAATATATTTCCTAGTCATTGAAAATTGTTTGACAAAAGATTTCTTTTAAAAAATCTTATAATACCATAACCAATATCATCCACCCACACGATTCATGAGTTGATTCATTTTGCTAATGCAAGGGCAGTGGTTATTTTATGATTTGGTTATTTCTATGGCAGGACTATTTTGTCAAATCTGTAGCTCAATTATCAATATAAATTGTTTCTATTACATGGGAAAACGTATTGTTTACAGATATCAACAATACTCATAGCTGTCTTTTATTCATATTTCAACTAATTTTGGGTAGGGGTAAGAATTCCAGAGCTCACAAAAACAAACACATGTAATATGAGTATTTGGCACAATATAAGATAGTATGCTGAATTAAAATCAATTTATACAGCCATATATAAAATTAAAAGAAAATGAAATACAAATGAAACCAATAGCATATAAAATCAATATTTAATGGAATAAAATGAAAAATATACGAACTGATTTTTTTTAATGTCGTTGTGTAGTCAAAAATATTCTTTTCAATCAGTCTCTTACCATTTACTACAAAAAACTTCCACTTTTTCATCAATTCTAAGCTTCCCTTTCATAGAATTTGATCACAAAACAATGTATTCTCAACGAACAATTTGTGGTTCAAAGTCTAATTCTGCAGCTCTTGATAGTGAGTAGGAATACAGATCAAGCCGCTGAGTCATCTAAAAACAAAAAAACGTTTTTATAAACACATTTAATTATGAATATTTAAAAAAACAATATTCACTACAATTTGAGATAGACTTAGAATTAAAGGATTATTTTCAGCCTGCTCTACCTGCACCATCAGAAAAAAAATCAATTTTTCTATTAAGTCATAAATTTTGCTTAACGTATATTAAGGTAGTAATATTACAGTAAAACCCACATGCAGCTTGCATTTCCTTCCACCTTAAACCCTCCTCTCTCCTCTATATCTACGGTTGGAAATAAAAGTAATATTCTATATTTCCAGGTAAACCCTCTACCCATGACACCAACTTAAATTCAAGAGATTTCAGAGCATTATAATGTTTTATACTGTACGTCATACTAAGTTTTTCTTTTTTATGCAGAATAATTCAGATATCCACAATATTTCGGACAATAGAGATATGACGTGTAAGTAATAGTATTTCAATATTTTCATTTACATCAGTTTATGCACATATACAATCAGTAATATGAAGATAATGTGTAACGCAAAAAAATTGTTTCCACAAAACAGCAGCTCCTTCCACCTCGAGCTTTGATCGGGGCAAGAAATTCTCTTCCCAGAAAGTTATTGGGCTCAGTGGTGATGAGAATTATGTTATTATTATGAAAGTGATCATTTTTAGGATGATTTAATCATCAAATTGCTCAATATTTGTTCTATAAATCTCCTGAAGTAGAAGTGTGGATTTCATCTATTAGGTTCACAATGTAAAAAACTTAAAATTCATTGTTATAGAAGATAAAAGAGATATTGAGTAATCATATAATGCCAAGAATGTGAGAATGTTAAAATAAAAAACTTTTAAAAAAATATTAATGTTCACAAAATTAAGTCACGCACATAAATGTTGGGAGAAAATAGATTGCATACATTCAAATTACACTGCACATACACAGACACACGCATTTCACAAACTTTGGGCATGGATTTCTTACACAAAAAGAAGACAAAAAGTTTTCATGAATTTGTGCCCCACAATCCTTCATTTCCTCGTTATTCATTTATTAATGAATGTTTACGATCAACGCACTTTCAGGTTCAACCCCACAACTTCATCCATTTATGCAATCTTTCATAGAAGGCCTTGACTCATTGGATTCTATGTAGATGGCAATCTGTTGCTATAGAGACTTACACGAGGCTGCATGGCTGTATCAGAAGGTGTTCCGTTGAAGAGAGAGTTCTGTAGTAGACTGAGAAAACGTAGATGTAAGATGAAATTTAAATTGTTATGAAACAACTGAAAACATTGTCTGCTGTCTAAAATATTAAAGGGACCTGTTCATAAGAGAAATGATGATTGACTTGCTCACACATTTGTTCACACTGATGAGAACCAACTCCTTTTTGGGGAATGAAACTTTTTGTGAGAAAAGAACGGGCACTGTGAACTTCCAAATTCACTTCTCTTTGTGTGAGGAATCCATATCCGAAGTTTGTAAAACTATTTTTGAATCAACCTGAATATTTTTTGTGTAGAAAATTAAAGTGGAAATTATTATTGAAATCAGATAATTTCATACAATACATGTTGTTTTAAAATAATGTACAAATCATTTTACTAGAAAAATGAAAGTAAAGAAATACTAAGAATAAATTAGAAAGAATAAAAATAAATAAGCCAACTCTGGAGTAATTCTTGTGATACATTCATTAAATAGACAAATATAATAACTAATTATTTTCACATAATTGATCTGATATACAAAAAAGATACAAAAACAAAAGGCATACCTGAAATCCCCACATATCTTTCACTTGCCTACAAAGATTTAAATCTAATTCAGCAACTAGAAGACCATTCTTGGTACGAGACAGGCCCTAGAAATTGAAAATAACTTTTTTCAAACATGCAAGCTGATTTAAAAAAAATTAACTTTCATGTACATGCAATTAGTAGTCATGAGTTTGCACAACTGAATAGCTATCTATACAAAATTATACTAAGCTTACTGGAGTCCGGCTTCCATCAGGTGCCGCAATATAACTAGATCCATAGAAATGACCAAATTCCTTATGAGCTTGTTTTCCATCTCCAGATGTGAACTCATTAGGAAATACTTCTGTGCCCACTCGGTTAATGGCACAAGTGAAATAACCATTTGCGATGGCAGCATTGCGAGCTTCAATGCCCCATAAAGGTTCACTTGAAATGAAGTTAAATATGCACATTAGTTATTAAATATGAAAAATCTAAAACATTTAAATAGGTTTTTATGGTATCCCCACCTTTAACAGAGCACTGGAGCAATCTACTGTTACATACAAATATGTATCAAAAGAATTTAGTGAAGTTCGAATTCTTTGTTGATACAAAATTTCACTTCAAAATGCATTTTAGCAAAAGATGAACAATTGACATTCTTTGCAAAATTATTCTAATTACTGAATTATTGATTACCCCCTTCAGGAAATTCCCTTGTGAATTATTTATTCGCACAACGAAAATCTTTTATACAAAGGAACCATTCAGAAATTACAATAACACAAATTAGAGTATTTTAAATAGCCCCCCCCCCCCCCTGTAAGGCACTCTTGAACACCCTGCCCAAATAAATGAGTAATACTAGCAACAACACCCGTCCCCTTATAAATACAAGAAGTGAAATAAATTATAGCACAGTAAAAACAATTTGTATTCATATTACTTGTGTTGTATATTAAAATTAATGAAAATTAAAGGAGAAATTGTGAGTTGGTGATACTGACTGCACCTAACAATAAGTTTGGGGCAAGTTGTGAATGAAAGAAGAACGAATAGGTCAGAAAATTGTTGTTCACATGCCATGCACATCAAATGCCATAGTGGATAATGCATGAACAAGAGCCTACTGCGCCAATTTAAATGGATTCCAAAATATACCACATTACAGTTGTGAGTATTTTCTTCACAATCTTAGAGAGTCAATGCAAGTGGATGAAAAAATATTTTTATTTATTGAAACAATTTAAATCTAATGACTTATTTTTGTTTTTAATCCCCTTTCCCCTATGTAACACAGTGTAACACTACCTCAAAAACCCCTCCCTCCTCTTTAGCCATGAGTAATTTATAAACGACCTCTAAGTTTTCATTTCAAGATTCCATAAAATCTGTACCTATTTTCATCAATTCTGACAATATAAACAAAACAGCAAAATCAAAATGTATTGTTTATATTAAATAATATTATTCCATAGAAACATAAAATTTGTGACAATAAGTTCACTACCACATATGCATGTAGATTAACTCAATATTGAAAAAATATTTCTTTGCCACACCTGAGTGCACCAACAGTGGCCGATGGATTAAATACGATTTCTGCTCCATTTAATCCAAACATCAGCCAATTCAGAGGATGATGTCTGCCATAGCAAATATTAACTGCAATTCGACCAAATGCTGTCTGTAGGAGAAAGAAATGATGCAATAGAAATACAACTATCAAGAAGAAAATTCTAAATACTCATAAAATAAGCAACTTTACAGACTACAACAATAAAGATGAACAATTGAAGGCCTACCTCAAAGACAGGGTGCCCTGTGTTTCCTTCACTATAATATGTAGATTCATTGAAATCACCTACTCTTGGTATGTGATTCTTGCGATGCTTACCTAAAATGCGACCAGTATTGTCAATAACAACCGCAGTGTTCCATAGAACATCACTGTGTCTTTCATCACGCTCAAGAATAGGTGATACTATAACCATATTGAATCTTCGGCATAGCTGTTATAAAAACAAACCTTTAATGTTTCTATAAGTGGAAAAATTATACAAGTTAATTTTGAAACACATATCATTTTCTTACAAACATAATATGAAACAAAAAAGTAAACATCTCCAAAATAACTCATTTTTATTTACGTTAAGGAATATCTTCAGAAAAAAGTTGATTTTTTCTACCGAATATTTCATACAGATGGTTCAAAAGACAGACAGTATATAGAGTAAAACAGTTCACCTACAAAAAAGGGTCTGCTACATTAAAACAGCTCTCCTGAAACTGACAATTTTTGAAGTACATTACTTTTCTTGTGCACCAACAATATATTTATTACATTAAAAACAATTATTTTTGTTGTCAGTATTGTATTTCTGAATTTTATAATTATTTGAATCATTGTATACAGTCTTATTTTCACAAAATGATACTATGAAAGTCCTTCCTTCATGACATAGAAAAGAACTAAAGACATCTCAGATATTTTCAAAATTATATTACATGTAGAGTAAAGATTAATTTTGTTCCCATCAAATTATTTATTATTTTCACAGGTGCTAGCACTCTTTCTCAATTCTTAAATAATGAGAAATACCTTCAGAGCAGTTCACAAAGAAGAAACAATTCTTAAAAACAGAGTGATGTCTGTAATGTCAGATACATGACCTTCACAAGTCTTGATGCTTTTTAATGGCTATGTATAAAGAAATGTCTATTTTTGGTGTTTTTTGGTAAGAAGGATGTTTGGTGTTAGTCAAGAAATGCATTACAATTAAAGTGCAAATGAATACTTCATAAAAAACAAAACAATGGTGTTTTAAGAATTTGTCTTCTTTATGCCATACTTCCAAGATATTTCCCATTACCTTACAATTTTTAAATTAGAGCCAACAAAACAAATAATAAATGCAGACAGATTTTAATTATATTGTGTTGATATAAAAAAACTAATCAATGAACCTAAATTATTTTGAAAGTACTATATAAATTCCAACAGATCTTGTAAAGAATTACCAAATATTATGTATTTTGATTCACAACTGTAGGGTTAAATATTCATAGAAACCTTTTAAAAAATATCCCAACAAAAGAATTTCTGATTTCAGTTCCCACAACACCAATACATTAATTTGACTCATGGTAAGAAAGTGACATCAAGAATGGTGTGATATCAATTATTAATGTGATTCCAAAATTGTTCATTAATAGTAACTACAAAATTACCCTGAATCATTCAATGTTTGGTCAATACAACATGTTTCTTCCCAGGTAGCAACATTGGATCTTATCTGATGTCTTATACTCAACATATTTAAAACTCACATAGATGGTATTCAAACAGACCTTAGCCTTTAATTTTATTAATCATAAATTACTAATTATGAAATTAAAATTGTTTGGAATAAATAATTAATTACTTGATTAGTTTCACAGTTACGGGGAAAATAGATCACAATTAATTAAACATACAAATTTTATTTTTAAAGAAATGTTTCTCGTGTTTCCCAGGTTTAACAATTTAAAGCAATGAACACAATTTGCAGGATAATCTCTCTCTCTCTCCCCCCCCCCTCATTTGTGAATTTAAGCAGAAAGATTCAAACTTATTTTGGTCCCTTGTGTCTAACATCTTTATGGTGAATTAATTTTGCAATTTTGCTGTTTGAGCTATGTTCAATTTCAATCTAGTGACAATTTTCTTTCAGCAAATTATATATTTGGTGAAAGAAAATTGTCACTAGATTGAAATTGAACATAGCTCAATATTTTGCATGGAAGCTAAAGCCACCACATATTGTTCTCAAGAATTGCTGTGCAAAAAATATTAATTTACAGAAGCATTTTTGTTCTTTTTGTGACACAATAATATTGCATACTGCTGTCTTTTTGGCATCATCTTTCAGATAATTTATTTATAATGATAATTATTTACATCAGCAGCAAGTAAATGAAGCTAACCCAACCTTTGATCAAATTTTTACTGAATATTTTCAGATAAAAACTCTAGATAATAGAGTATTTCTCTACGGGGTCTCTGCCACAAAGATTTGCCACATGATTTTTATATAAAGCTGCAAGCTCAGTCAAAAACAAGCAATGCAATAGAGATAGTCTACAATCTGAGGACACTTAGATTTTTTCTCAATGGATGAGCCTTAATATATGTACCTATTTTTTGCAAATTTCGGAAAAAGTAAACATGTAACGTTTTTCAAATTCTTCATTCAATAATATAAATAGCTAAACGTCATTATTATTTTTAACTAAAATTTTTAATTAAATACATATGCTTTAAATGAATTATTTGATCTTGTAAACTCTATAAAAAATCTTGAAATAATTTTTAATATTGAAATGGAGTTAAAAAGCATACCAGTGGTGGATTTGGGAGGGGCATGAGGGCCATGGTCACCCCCCCCCCCCAAAAGGCCTAGAGAAAATATTAAAATGGGAAAAGTGAAGGCAAAACTGATTTAAATATTTGTTAGAATCATATAATTGTAAAAAAAAAATAATATTGTATATGTTAGTATATACACTAAAAAAACAATATATAACATAATAACAAATACGTTTATTATTTAAGAAAAATCTATGATGCCCCCCATCCCCACTCATCAGCTGAATCTGTCCCTGAAACACACTGATGTGATTATCAACAAATCAATACAATTGTTGGTTGTTATAAAGAAAACTTGTGAAGAAATAAAATCCTTTCAAGACTAGAAAAAACTTTTTTGTCCTCAGGTCTTGTTTGATGTATGCATCTATTGTCTCATCTCCTAACTTACCATCTTATATAAAAAGTTCAATATACATTCTTCAGAATGTTGGCATTGTGAGTCGGAATTACCAGATTCACTTGAAAATCATAAATATAACAGAATTTAGTGACTAATGTAACCTTGTTACAATCATTAGAAAAATATATGAGTAGGCTAGTCTATTATAAAATGTCTAATTAAACTTTTAAAGGTGATATTGATTGGTCACGTTGCCTAATAAATTGTAGTTTAAAATTAATACTACAAAAAAAATTTGTTCCTTTTTCTAATAAACATCATTTAAAATCAGCGAATTATTCTTTACAGGCAATGCACAGGTCAGGTATTGATTGTGCACTTGATTTTGTGAGGTGATCATGACTGAAAAGCTCGTTAAACTCTTGTAATTCAAATTTCAATGAAATGTTAGGTGATTTGTTGCACATTACTATGATGTTGGACTTGCATTGCATTTTAAAATGTATTTATGTTTCACTGAGTTTTGCATTCTATAGTTTTTTTTTATTTTGGGCTTTAATGGTCCATATTAAATAAATAAATACATTTTCACCTGCTGTATAAATTTTGTTGTTGGTCCATCCTCGGCTCGCTCTGCAAATTCACACCACGGTTGCTTTTCACGAGTACAGAAAGCAAACGGCATTGCTACATCACGAAGCAAGGAATTATCATAACATTATCAAGAGTACCTATATACAGCAATGTCAAAGATAAAATAATATCAAAGCTTACGCCAAGCTTCTTGCATACAGAGAATATTGACACCATTGTGAAAAGCAGCTTCTGCGATATGAGAAATAAGCTCATGTAATTTATCTCTTTGAGCTTCTAATCGAGCAGTTGTTGGTAATATAATTTTATTCTGAATTATTCCAACACGAACAATTCTGAACAAATAAAAATCAAAGATTAGTAAAGTTCTTTCCTCAACAATTATCTAGCCCTACACTTATTTTCAGTAAAGGAAAGATTTATCATGTTCTAGGCACTACAAGGACACACCTTGGAGCACGTAACTGTTCTGAAGCAGCATTAAATCTGTAACCTTGAATATCAAAGTTATGATGACTGGACAAGATTTTTGCATCTGGATGGATTTCTAGGATTCTGTAAAATTATAAATATAGTTGACAGATGAAATAATTGAGAATGTTAATTATCTGTTTAGCTAGGGATTTATTTTAAATTATCTTGTTTAAGGTGCCATCCCTATAATCAACATTCTTTTTTGATGTTAATATCATTTTCCACTCTGATTAATGTGATTAGATAGCATTGAGCAAAATGATTACATCATTGTAATCAACTAATTATATGTATATATGTAGAAATATATGGTATAAAAGGGGACATCAAATTATAAAATAGTGTTGAAACCGAAATCCAATTAGTTAAAAAGAAATGACATGCAGAATAAAGCAAGTTATCATTAGTACATTTATTGCCTTTTTAACTTCAAACAAGAGTCAGTCGAATCTATGAGCCGCGTTCCGCAATACATACGGCAAGTTTCTTCCATACAAAATTCTTTGAACATCTGGCAACAAATTTTCTGGTATGTTCTCTTCCAAGCATTTTTCTAAACTTTCCAATTCCATTTTAGTTTTCTCAGTTGAAGACATCACTAACGTAGGTACAAGGTGCGTACTGAGCGTGCACTGCAGCAACGTCTCAAATTATTAAAAAGGTTTTCTCAAGAAACAAGAATCTACGTCTATTTATAGTAAGTGATAAGAAAGAAACCGTAACTCTTCAATTACGAAAAGATAAATAAAAAGATTTTTTAAATTTACGTTTCAAGAAATACGTTGAAAATTGCACCAGAAAACACATTGGCCTGTTGGTCTAGGGGTATGATTCTCGCTTCGGGTGCGAGAGGTCCCGGGTTCAAATCCCGGACAGGCCCAATATTTTTTCTCCCTCGAAACTGTTTTTATCCTTTATTTGCGATTAAAGCATTGTCTACCATCTCAAATAACGCACGCCTACAAGATCTTGGTAAACGAATACGTAATTTTCCCTAAACCAATGACGCATGCCAATTCCATAGTTTCCACATATTACAGTGACATTTTTGGAATGTAGTGGGTTATTTGAACTGTTAATATGATAACGTGCACTAGTTCAAACAAGTAGAAGGGGGGGAAAAAATAGAGAAAGAAAAAACTCTATCTTCCTGGTTGCCCAGTGGCCCATGCCTTGACCTAATATTTTCCCCAATATTAATTTTGGCCATTTTAATGGATTTTCATAATGCAAAAGTCTATTTCATCCCCTTCCTTTATATCACATTTGTTTCTTTTCTGAGTAGCTTAGAGCTTCTTTACATATTTCTTTTTTTTTTAAATGATGATCCCTGGAAAGCAAGAGAAGCCCTTGAAGTATTAATGAATTAATTCAGAGTTGGAGTTCTAATAGAAAGGAAATAACATTAACACAGCCATAAAACTACAATTTTGATTTACAACAAAACTGGAATAAAATCATTCTCAAATCATTCTACTTTGTTAACATATTCCTTGCAGGATTCATTCCTTGCTATTTTCAACAATATTTTAAACCTATACATGTACTGTACTTAAAAACTTTATCCTATAAATAAGTTAATATTACAGGCATTTTTTCCTGGAGCCACTTGCTTTCAGATCAATGAAATTTGAAGGGCATATTCATCTTAACAACTAGTATCCCTGAAATAAAACTTGAACTTATTAATTTGTTTTTTATTCTATACGCTGCTTACAAATTTTAGAGGACATGCAAATACATCCTTACTTATTCATCTTAAATTTAATTTGTTCCCTTAGGTTTCGCTTTGGGTATGTGTATTTTATTCCTTTACATAAATCCAAAGCCTTCAGCTGGTAATTTTCGTCTGATATTAGCTGCAAATCGAGATGAAATCTACAAGCGACCAGCTAAATCTGCACATTATTGGGAAGAAGATAAAACAGTCATTGGTGGTAAGTTCACATAAAATAGAATTATTATTGTTAAATCTAAAGCTTTGTCTGAAATTTACAATTTTTGCTATTTACACAGGCAGAGATTTAGAACCTGGAAAAGAAGGTGGTTCTTGGTTGGCTCTCTCAACTCGAGGACGAATAGCTGCTCTTCTAAATATCATGCACATAGGTGAACATCCACAAGAACTTCTTGGTCGTGGAAGTCTTGTGTCAGAGTTTGTGAAAAGCAAACAATGTGGGGCATCATACCTCAGTACAATTGCAAAGAACAGTCATCAATATCGTCCTTTCAATTTCCTCACCATTGAGATTGAGTAAGAATCCTTGACCAAAATCAGTCACATATTAACACTACTACATAAAAATAAAACTAACTAGTGGTGCGGCAGAATGACACTCACTTTCCTGTATTAGTTTTCTATTTCCTTTGATCTCAGCTAGCTATTCAGTCTTGCCGCATTCTCTTGCCAGCTGCCGTCTATCGCCGCCCAAAGTACATCTTTTTGACATTTCCGTATTTGTCGGTTTCATAAAAGTAGAACGGAAATATTATTTTAAGACAATAGTGTTTACAAATTGCTGGAAATGAGCTTATTAACCATATTAACGGCGTGAGATATCTTTCAAAAAGTTATATTTGTGTAATTAAAAATTAGGGGCCGTTTTTGAGAAAATGGCGTTTGAGCATTGTGAGTAAATATAATCATTTCGCCATTAACGGCGTGAAAAACAAGTTTAAAAAAGGACATTTTTGTAATTTTTGACAAAGAAATAAAGAATAGAGCAATATGGGGATAGTGTCATCATGTAGAGTGTATTTTGTACTAATCTTACCAAAGTTTGAAGAAAAAATTGGAGCCGTTTTTTCAGAAAATCTTGTTTTTGTCATTTTTTAAAATTGCACAAATTGCCCGCAATATTACGCGAAAACTACGAAGATTTTCACAAAATATACGTGACCTTAATGAAAGAACTCACTATGAAGAACAAATTTTATTAGAAAGAAACATTTTTTATCTTCAAATTTGTAGTTGTAGGAAGCCGCCGCAAAAGAATTAAAATTGTTCAATTATCGAAAATTCAAAGTTATTCATGAAAATAGGACATGTGCCACCTTTATAAGTGTAATTTACTATATTCTTAGAAGAAATTTAAAGAAAACATTTGAAGCCATTTTTGAGAAAATTTTGAAAATGTCCGTGGGACTTGTAAAGTACCCCCAAAAATTAATGAATGTTTTTCAAATTCGCAGGGTTTTGACTGAGGCCAACAGGAGTTTATTGAGTTTGAAAAAAATCATACTCCTAGTATAGGCGGTACTGTTGTTCAATGAATTTTCTTTTCTGTCGAAAATACGCCGTTTTTTCGGGCAGCATTACATGACTTTCCTTATACTATGTATATATTACTCCGAACAGACGTATCTATACAGAAAAGCCATTGTTGTTGTATAGTTCTTACTTCAACTATAAAACAGACTGTCATCAGGTCAAGCATTTAAAAAAAAAAATGTAGACTGTTAATAATATAACAGTCACTGGCACACATTATTCCAATTTCCAAAATCGATTCGAAGAAAGAGGGTGCATGTTACCTCTTTTAACTTACATAAAGGCCTACAGTCGAGTTAAGAAAGGGAGTATGGATTTCAAAAATCAAGAAGAATAAGTGTATTACAAAAAATGTATGTTTTTCTTATCCCATTTCTTGTGGCTGATCAATACTTGGATGGCTTTCATACTTCTATATAAATTATTTCTGGAAACATATTAATGTTTTCATTTTGGATGCTTTATGGCAATTGAAGATAATGGCTCATCGTTTTTCAGTAAATAAATAGATGAGGTTGAAAATAAGAAACTGCAAAATGCAATATGCAATTAATAAGAGCATATGAATTATTAAAGTAATGAAAATAAAATAAATTTGAATACCGTAACCATTTTTATGAAGATTTGGATAATAATTGTTCTTTCTATTCATGCGTTATTGTGTTATTTAACTAAACTCATCAACCATCTTCACTCAAACATGTAGAATTTTCTTTTTCTAATGTGAATGACATTTGGTCTGATTTGTAAATCTAAATTTTTTAAGGTATTTAGCTTTGTCTTGTAGTCTTCATACAATAAAATATTTTTCCTCAAACTTACAGTCCTGAAAGCATCAATGTACATAAATACTGTAACGCCGGAGAAGCACCAAAGCCAGAATGTCTTTCTGATGAATACCTAGGCATTAGCAACAGTTTCATAGACACTCCTTTTGCAAAAGTTACAGCAGGAATTGAACAATTTAAAGATATAATATCCAAGTATGGATCTGCAGATGAAAAAAAATCTCTTCACAATGAATTAACAAAGTTTCTGAAAGAAGAGACGAGGTGAGTCATTATATCAATTTAAATAGAAAAAAACATACATTAAAATGCTGTGAAAAGCAAATGGTTACAGCTGCTCTTCATTGCAGTCACTTCCCTGATTCAGTTATGGCCAGTTTTGCTCCAGCAGTTTCAACTGAATATCTAAAGCCCTACAGTTCTGTCTACGTAAATGTTCCTGAGAGAGGTTATGGCACAAGGTAAAGTACTTAACTTCTTATTCCATAGCAGGAAAAACTCTGAAAAACAATACTGATAATAGCATTGTGAATTTAAACAGTATATAACACAACTATGTAGTGTAACAAAAGAGAAACTTTAGGTCAGATTTAAGAAGGTACTCATGTCTTGCAAATCTTGAAAGCTGATATTATCTGAATTATAATAATGGAATTTGGTGAACATTACTTATACAATTAAACTAAGTTTTAAAATACTTATATTCAACACAATTATGTACAAATGAAATAATATCAATAAATTAATGCATAAATAACAAATTATATCTAGCCTTTCTAGAAAAAATATTGAACAGACTGTCAGTGATTTAAAAACAACTTCTTTCTAAAATCTCACATAAAGTTTATTGAACTTATTAACGAAAACCAATTAAAATTCTTTCCTATCAGTATGGATTGGTTCAACCATGTATTTTGTTGGGCATAATTTTTCTTCACTTGCAAATTATTATTTTCTGTTATATAAAGAATGTTTTCTAAAATATCAATATACAGTTTTATTCTAACCTTAATGAAATTTTGTACACTTGACATTCGATATAAGAGAAAAGTTATTGTGTAGCCTACATAGTTTCATAAAAGCTACCCCCATCTTTCTTTCTCTCTCTTTAAAGTAGAACTTAAGTGAACACTCAAACGTTCATGAATACATCGCGATTTCTGAGGAACTCCACTAGAAAGAATCCACTGTTCCTGAAAGCACATAAAGTCATTTTGATTCATTCCTCGAGTCAGGAATAGGATGTTGGGGAGGGGGAAGGGGAAGTGATTGCTTGTTGGGAAAAGTAAGAACATTTTCAAGTTTATTACATATTTTAAAATGAATGAATTAATAATTAAAATGGTTACATCATAGAATTATAAAATTTCAATGTAAAACTTAATTTTTTTATAATTATCGTCTTATTAATTTCTTATTCTTAATATAAAACATTAAAATGAGAAGAATTTGTTTTTTATTTAAAGACAATCAATTAATGTCATCAGAATCAGAGTCATGTAATCAGAGAATGTTTCTAAACTAGTGGTGTTAAAACAGCACATACTTTCTTGCATTATTTGTCACTACTTGCATTGTTTCCAGCACAATATGCAGGCAAGCAAGAATAATTTCACACATTATTTGAACGTCCAGAATAAATTGAACATGCATTCGAAACAATGATATCATTACCTTTTGCATATCTGTTTACACATTCTTTTCAACTTTAATAAAGTTGACTATACCATTTTATTCAAAGGAGAGAACATTGTAACTCTAACATTAAGAAAATAAAACCACATTATTATATATTTTCCCATCATGTCGCCTTTCAACAATGAACTTCTCAAAAAACCATCGCTGCATTTTTGCCCAATATAGCATATGTTGTTAATATAAAATTATTGTAATAAGAATTTGTTCATAATTTTTCAATTTTTCCATCATATTACATTTAAAACATTTTCTATGAGAGAAAATCTAATTGGGATACTTTCAATTAAGGATTGCAGATTACATGAATGAAACAACATCAATACATTGAGAATATCGATTGTAGAATAAAGTAAAAATCAAATTAATATTAGCATTTTCAATAGTAAATTATAATTAATATTAAATTAAATGTTTTTCATATCCTTTTGATCCATTCCTGTTTTCCAAGAATTTTTCTTATGACTCATAGTTTGCGGGGCACCTGCATATATTTCATTAATTTTAAACTACTAGTTTTTTTCAAATTAATGTAATCAACATCTTTTAATGATTTTTGTTTAAGACTAAAATCTCTATCTTCCATTTTTTGGTTGCCAATATGTTAAGTTTTTGCAATTTTCAAAAATGCAGAGAGTTCAACGAAAATTAGACTTGCGCCTTTCCCTCAAGTGTCCCTTCTGCCTGTCTAAAATATTTTAGAAAAAATTTAGAACTGATTTTGAGGAAATAAATTTTTAGAACTAGCATAAAGTTCAAGCGCAAATAAAGTGAAGAAAAAAAAAAGTTTGTTATTTTTTTCTTTCAAAAAATTATTCAATACCTATATATTTGTGAAACATATATATATTTGGATTCCATGGTCACCACATTTCGACCCACTTGTAGTAATTTTGCCTAATATGTCATTTCTGTACTGCGCTTACAAACCCCAGTTTTTCCGTTGCGTCAGAACAAAATATTTGGAATTAATGATTAAATTATAATTTACGCACGAATTCAAGCTATGATATTCGTTATGTTCTTTCTTTACGTCTATTTTTTTTGAGTATTTATTTATTTTTGAATTTTAAAGAATGTAATTCCGTAGGACCAAGAAATTATTAGTCAGATACTACGTTTTTACGAATCCGAAAAGGAAATGAATATGTTATTAATGCATAAAACCTAACCATATAGTTTCTAAATGTAGAAAATGAATTGTAGATGGAACCAAAAACAAACTATAGAAGAGGTAAGAAATCGAAACGTTCTAATTCTTTGAATGAAAATGTTTCAAATATGATTCTTACATCTTTTGTGATATCAGTGATTAACATTATATTTAAAAATTGTTTGAAACGATGCAAAATTAAACATTTGTATAAGGTAATGAATTCGCTGTTTCGAATGCATTCATGTGAATGTATTGAATGTTACTTATTTCTGGATGTTCCTTTTATTTGTGTAATTATCCTTGCTTGTATGCATGATGTGCTGGAAATTAAAAGAAATGTTTATAATAGTTTTCGTTCGTTTACTTTCTTTTTTAACTAACATACAAAGTTAGCAGCAAAGATGAAAGGTTGAAATATGAATTCGAAATAAGCAATAGTGTTCCATAAATAATGCCTTAGAAGAACTTTCATAAAACTACAACAATGCAAGGTTTTTACTCTTGAAAAAGCAAAGTTAACCATGTGAAAACACAGGTTCGGGCAAATACAACTCCACTCTTTGCAATATTATTTAACTTTCCTGGATTTGTTGTGAGGAGCAGTGTGTTTGGAAGGGCAGGACACCAGCTTTCTGGGGTGCCAAAATTGAAAAGTTATTTATGTACTAAAAAGTATTTGATTATTTTCTTCTGCGTTCTCATTCTTCCTATGTCAAGAAAAGCAATTCCGAGCCAAAAATAATAAAACTAATATTTTCACCTTTTAGTGAAATATTATACAATACCATTTTGTTACCATTAGAACAATTCAGTAGGCTTCACATTGGTACATGGGAATGTTGCTGAAACGATTTTTACATATTGAATATCTTAGCAAACCGACATCTTAAGTTCAATATCAAACTATATTATTAACACTACGAGTTTACAGCTGGGCATTGAAGTACAGACTTCCAAATAAGGCCAACAACATTTAAATCGTTGCGTCTGACTTGTGATAGTTGGCAGTTGTCGCATGACATTCTTTCTATAACTTTAAATTTGGTTTCTTTTTAAAATTATTTCACGTAGTATTGTAGGTTAGAGCGTTTTTTGTTGTTAATTTATTTCAAGCTATTTTCCATTAGTTAATTTAAAAAGTTTGTTCTTCGTGTTGGTCCATAGCACCAGTTCTACTACCTCCTTGTACCTGTGCGAGAACTCTCACATGTTAAACCACGTACTCTTATCCTTTTTCCATTTTAGGTTTGAACTATTTCGAATAGATCATTACAGTAGAGTCCCTATAATTATAGTCTCAATTGTTCGAGTTTCCCATAAATCATGTTAACGTATTTATTGTTTAAAAATGTATAAAGGTAACTACCATTGTACTAATAATACAATATCAAATAACAAACAATTGATGTAGAAAATAAATTTTCACTTAAGAGATGTTGAATATTATCGAGAGATTTCTTGGAACAATTCACAATACTCCCTTAAAAATATATGAAGTAATTATTCAATATTATTTGACTTCCGTGATAAAAAAAAAAGCTCTTTACTCTTGAGAAAGGTACGTGACTTAACATGTTGCCTTGAAAGTTTCACGAATCACTGCTGATAACGAAAATACTGGTAAAGGTAAAACACAAACCAAAACTAACAAGACAAATCTTTACTCTTCCCTGTACACCCACATTCCTTCACAATTACGCACACAACACTTGTAGAAATCGGCAAAACGTTTTCATTACACCCTTAAGAAACAATCATTGGCATCAAGCAGCTATTTAATAGTACTTCTAGGTGTTGCTGCGAGAGCGCATTTTGAATTAATAATGATGCAAGTAAACCTCGTCAGTTAGCGCAAACCGCGGAGTACACGGAAAGCGTAATGACAGAAGAATCTAAGGCTTCTAAGCGTAAAAAAAGTCACCCTCACCAAGGGTTGAAATCTAGGTGGCACTGGTAGTATCGCTAAGTACCGAAACAGTAAAAATTTAATAGAAAGTCCAAATATGTCTCATCTTGTAGATTACGGTATGAGAAATATTTCTTTGAGGTCTATTTTTAAATTTTTTGAAAAATCAGGGTTTTTCAACAAACATGAGATCTGCACCATTTTCTTAAACGAATTTTAGACTATCCTACAACAAAATTTCAGCTAAAATGATGGAGCTGTTTGAGAAAAAAAAAATGTTTAAACTAAAATAAGTAGTCACATAAAAATGTTTGAAAAGTTGTACCTAACTTCACTTTAAAATCTATCATAGAACAGATTTTATTATTGGTAAACCCTTTCTTTAATGTTTTCGTTGTAGGAAGAGACTGAAAAAATTTAATTTCTGCAATTTTTGAAAAATCAATATTTAATGAAGACGAGACTTGCATAATTTTCTTAAACATCCTTTATAGTATCCAACAACGAAATTTAATTAAAAACGATGGCCCCGTTGTTTTGAAAATGTCCCAGAGGCTTTATGTAAAGTACGCGCCAAAATTAAAATATCAATTTCAAGGGGCCGCGACGTTAGCCAGATCGATGGGGGAATATCAATTCTGAAGAAAACAGGCTGAGCGGTTTAGCTGCTAGCATTGTTTACAGACGTTTTGCCGCCAATCTACTTCAATTACCTTCAAGAACCTACAGAACATGGATCCTGACTACACCGCTTTAGATTAATTTTTATGAATTTAGCAATTGGATTCATCCACTTTTGTGATAATAAGGCCCAGTTTTTCTGCCGACAATCCGCAGCCTTACATAACTTTCTCTTCTTTAGAAGTACGTTCTGAAGGGCGAGAACGTAAAAAATAGACGTGCGTCGAGGCTATTTCAGAGAGCACGAGTCTAGGCGAATAGAGGAACGGGGGTGGAAGGTGGAGTCCATTCCTGGCGGTCACGTAGCGTGTTAATAAGAATATTTGCTGGAATACATATAATTTATTTTTTTAAGAAAAATTAAATACATTGTCATCAAATAGTGAGAAACATTAGTTTCAGCGAGAAGACGCAGTAGTGTTTTGTGGATGACGAAGTCATTTTCGTCGATGGGATCAGCGACGCTGGCGAGTAGTTTTCCTTGAAAGAGGTAGTGTTCGGCGTTTTCATGGGTGCGCCGGTGTTGAGGTTGATGATATCCCGTGGATGTTGAAGCACGTAGACGTAACGTTTTGTTGCCGTATCGAAATTGTTTGTGATCAGAAAAAATCAGCGTTTAAAGGTCCACCGGTTTTCCATTGGCGTAGACTGATTTACAATGAAGGCCTGTGGATCGGTAAGCACTTCCTCGTTCAGTTGAAGATTTTCGAACTAAAATCGCTCGAGTTCTCGTGCTTGTTTAAAACCCCCTCTTTCGAGATCGGCGAGATTTTTCGCACATCAATTTTGCATGTTTTTCAGGACGATGCTTAGCAGTTTTCCCCTTCCCGCACATCATCGTACAACTCCCCCTCCTCCGTGGAATATTCACGACACAAGACTTTAGATCCTATAAACAGGTGTCGACGATAAAGTGATACCGCTGCGGTTGGCACATCGTCTTTGGTTACGGAGATACCTCACCCTACAATTTTTAAACCTTCCACCACCACCTTCGCCAACATGACGTCACTTGTTTGTTGTCGTCTTGTTACATATGAGAGGTGACAGTCTCAGAAGCTCTTTTAATAGTAGCGCCATGCTGAGAACGAAATTTCGATCAAAACTCTCTAATGGCCTCTATCACAAAATTCTCATCTTCGACTCTCTCCGTCTCATCACTTGAAAGTGATTTGGTTACCAAGACGAATCTACACATCGGGTATGTTTGCGCTCTATCCAACTCACCTTGCCTCTTCAACCAATCTTCGAAGCAATTTTTATAAAAATATACTTAAAAGTTGTTTTAGTCCATAGGGTAATGCCATTGTTATGGTAGACGGGACAAAGAATCAGGTGGAAGACTACACTCGCACAGTATGGTAAAAGGGGAGGTAGTATCTGCTGTGCTCGAATTCATGAAGGGATTAAGTTCACGGGTTATCACATTAAAAAAGGTTTACTAAAGAATGCACATGAGACGGTCACCATAACAATTTGAATGATACTACCGACAATCATAGTCTGCCTCATCCGTGTTGCTGATGATGTGTTATACAATTTCAAGCAACCCTCGGCAAGCCGCGCAGTTCCGCTTCGGTGGAGGTCCGTCGATGTGCGTGCGCCCGATGTGTTTTACACAGGCCAAAAGTTCGTGAACGCAGGGGAGCTTTTGAACGCCCTCAGGTGGACGGCTAAAGACCGCATACATATGAGGGATGGCAGATGAAGACCCGTTGCCGCATGTTCTGAGAGCGCGTTGTGTAGTATTGATTTATGGCTTCGAGCTGCTGACTTTTAGCTATCTTGATAACTGCGAGCTAAGCACCGTCATGCTTTTCTTAGTGTGTTCCATGTCTACTTCGATGACTAATAGACAAAATGCGGCGTCTTAAACGCACCGCGGACACGCACAATTTCCTTAAGAGTTCTTTGTTCAATCTGACAAAGTTTAATCTAAAAATTCGGAGCCTTTTATGAGTAAATTTTGCAAATGTGGATGAAGCTTCAAGTAAATGCCCTCAAAAATCAAAATATCCATCGCATGTCTCGGCCAGATCGATTGGCGGACGGCAATTTTAGAGAAAAGCGTCTGAACGGTTTAAGTGATAGTATTGTCAACAGACAGTGATGTACACCAAATTTTCTATCAAGGATCCACAAAATGTGGATTCTGACTACACGTATGAAGCAATCTCTCCACACACAAATGTATATGGATGTTGGTACGTACCAGAGCGGTGAATTACACCGTGACCGATTTCCATGAAAGGAGGCATATTTATGAAATTTTTCACGAAGGTTTTTATGGTGTTCGTTTTGTTGTAACACCACTACATGGCGCTTCAGTCAAATGCAATTCCCAATCCACTTGGAAACCCAGCGTTTGTTCGGTATTGCTGTGCGACACGGCTAGGCCGAGGAGCGAGCAGTGCGGGAAAAAGATGATAAAACAATAGTGAAAAAAGAGAGAGACGAGGGAAAGAGTGCTAAAAGAGAGCAGGGGACACGTAGAAGGGGAAGAGAAAGAAGGAAAGAGGAGAAAGAGTAGTGCAAAAGCAAGAGAAAAGTGAGGAGAAAATGCGAGGTGACAAAGAGGGAGAGGTAAAAGACAAAGGGAATAAGCAAGAGGTTAAAAGATATCGAAAAAGTGGGATAAAGGAAAAAAGAGAAAGTAGGACAATGTATGCTGGATTCTGCTAGTTCAATGTATATAAAGTACAAGGTTTATCCACTTTACATGCACCAGGGAATCATAAGATTAATTTTTCTGTCAAAAATTGCAGTTTTTCCCCTGCAACATTACTATACTTCTGTACATGTAAGCAGTTTCTGAGGGACAAATACAACAAAAAAAGAACACTAAATTATGCCTCCTCTGTAAGTATTTATTATAAAATCCATTTAAAACGATTAAAAAAAAAATCACTTTTGTAATTCACCGTAAAAACAAAACAAAAACCCACTACTTATAAAATATGAACTCTTAACAATCATTATTTATCACAAAGCACAAACATTTTTATTTGGCAAAACAAAATTCTAGGTATTTACAAAAAATTCCCTAACTTTTGCAGGGTTCCCTCCCCTCAAATTTCCACATTCTCCAGTCCTTTTAAACCATGTGTAACAGAATAGTTTCTTTTTCTCTCTCAATATCTATCTACATTTATATAAATATATTTCATTTACACTTTTCCCTATTATCTGTATTCCCCTTTTTCATTAATTTTTTAAATATACTGTGTGCTAAAGATATTTAACAAATAAATGATAAATTACTTAATGAAAGATCCTTCAGGTCAGTACACAGACACAACTCCTGGACTATTTTCTGTATGTGTTATATTGAAAATTGTATTAATTACAACCTAAGTAAATTGAAAATGTCTTCAAAACTTAAGTTTTTTTCAGAAAAGTTAATTACTGCTTCGAATATGGATCTTATTATGATCCACCTTATCAATATTAATGTTCCTAGGGTAGAAATATGAAGTTACTGTATGAGATAATTCTTGAACTATAGTCTTCTCATATTATCCTTCATTTCTGTTAATTAAAAAAAAAAATCCTTCAATTATAGCTAATGTAATTAAAAATAATTTGAAACAACTTCTGTTCACAGAGCTCATACTATCATTACTGTGGATGCCGATAACAGAGCAGACTTCAATGAATGGTCAATGCAGGATCCAATTGACCCACAGAACCCACAATGGCAGAACACCCATTTCTCAATCACTCTCAGTGACCAATAAATACAAAAGTGTTTGTTTAATCAACTTTAGATTATTCATTATAAGATATAGCCTGCAAAATAACAAACACAACAACAACAAAAACTTAAAAATAATTTTCATTTCATTTTTATTATATCTCTCTGTACAAAATAATGTTAAGTAAGTGAAAATTAAATCTATGAATTCAGCAATGGTAAATAAACTTTATTAAATTAGTCTCACTGATTAATCCTCCTGGGAAAAATTTTGAGTAATCAACTGAAATAAAGGTTTAACAATACTTTTAATGTTCAAAAAACTTCACTAATAGAAGAAGTAGCATCATTTTGATCATCTTCATTTTCAGCAGCATTAGCCAAATCAACATCTACATCAGAATCATCATCTGAAGGTAGCTCTTGTTCTTCCTGTTCCTCTTCAGCTGCTGGTTCACTTTCCTACATTGCAGTACAAGTCAGCAAATAGACCATTTGAGACACACAACACACTTAACCAACAATAACTCACCTGAGAAAGAACTTCCTCTCCTTTCAGGTTTCTATTTTTCAAAATACCTATCCAAAATGCATCACGGCAATCATTTTTGGCAAGCATTGTACGGACAGACACAACAATTTGCTCAAGAACAAATCGTAAAGCTGGGACCAGACTAGTGAGAGTAGCATCCTTTGTAGACTGAAATCAATGTGAACAGTTAATATACCAATTGTCAAATAACACTAAATTTTAAAATTCTGTATTAATGCATTCTGCCCTAATTCCTGAAGTGCGTTTTCATTTTGCCATACTTCACTCACCTGAAAAAGTATTTCATTGAACTATAGGTACAATGCAAAATGTATTGATTTTTCCCCATCGCAAAAAGCAGCAACATTTAGCAATTTAAAAAATGAGATCCAAACCAAATGATATTGATAACTTGCTTTTTTACTACAGAGTGTACAAACGCTAAGGGCAAGGTGGATGGTTGCAGATAATGTACATTTATATCGTCTTGGTCTAATTGAGAGCCGAATTCATTGACTATCCCTCAACAAATTACATAATTAAATTAGTAATGAAATTAATCTGCAGTTTGTAAAATTATTTGAACATTTTAAATATGTGTTTAATACATTGATTTAATTGACTTATAAAAAATTGTACTTGTTTGTACTGGCCTTCGATAATAATGCATTCTATTTTTAAAGCTAGATCTTTTGGCACCAAAAAACATTAAGAGAGTAAATGAAAATATTTCATAACTACTATCAAGGAAACAATAACCAACTGTTCAAGAGATTTAGGTAATATCTTACCTTAGAATGATAACAAATCGAATTAAGGAAACGAGTTGACTTTTGCAAAGTACTCAATACAGAAGTTACTTGGTTTGTCCGGGAACGAAAGTGCTGAATAAACATCGGCAATCCTCTCTTCAAAAATGTCCTTAAGAGGCGCAATGCATTCTAAAAATAATAATAATAAAAATTGAGTGCAAGGAACTATTAATTTACAAACAGTAGAAACATATTTAAAATTACAAAATAACCAGAGTTCTTAAAATTAATATACAGTCAGTTTTAAAAGGACAAGGAATTAATGACAATGGTAAAGAAATAAAATAAAGATCCAAACTAACTGAAGTCAATTAATGATGTGATTCTACTCACAATCACCATTCACACTAATGTATCTCACAGTCTATGGTTCGGATCATATGTTCTGTGAAAATCAATTAAATGAATCAAGCAGCTGCTTTTATTGGGGCAACTTTTCTTGACCAACTGCCAAGCATCTCCCTAATTGATACACTAAATGATTAAAATGAAAAGACTTCAGTGAGCACTGATGACAACATTCCAAACTCATCTTCACTGACAAAAGCCATTTGCAGACGAGAACTGTTCATGTTTTTTCTCTCTCTTCAAAATACAGGAAAATAGCCAAGCCAAATCCAGGATATTCACAGGATAAATCTCAAAGTCCCCAATTCTTCCTACTAGAAAAACATACAATAGTGACAAATGCAGACTTGTGAGAGTTGTAAAGGTAAGTGACTTTAAAACACGAAAAAAGGTTCTAATGTATTGTCACAGTTATGCTTTACATCACCACGGTGAACATGATATTGTCTACCCTGAGTGGGGATCTGGCCGTGACCGCAATAGTTAGATTTTGATTTTGACAGTTTAGATTTTAGAGACTGATATTGTAACCAATACCCTCACTTTACCCTCATTTCTACAAGCTATCGTTCAAGAAAAGTTGCACATATTAATAATTACTTGCTTTCAATTATTTAAAGAACACATTAAAAATGTGCATTTCACACATTTTGGACAAAATATTTTTCCACAATGATTCGTCCTTCAAAATCTGGCATTTATGGTACTAGCACTAGCACTGCATTGGTCAATTTAGATTGTAAGTAACATGTATAAGAATTTTGTTTTTTTTCAGCATCACTAATGGTATTGCAGTGTTGAATAGAAAAATAAATTTTAACAACCTATCAGCCCAACAACCAATCTTACTTGGTTCCAGTTTGTTAAAAATTCACATGTCACATTTATTTCACAGACAACTATCAAGAACAAATATTAATTTACTGATAGACAATAGTATTAAGTTCATGATGTTTTGCTTCTTGTACTTGGAACTTTTACACAATGATTGCATTTGTGTATCCTGGGTATCAGTGATTTCAATAAAAATCAATTCCACCATAGCCACCCTGCTCGTTCTAAAGGTCTGCAAAAGCGCAAAATTGTATGCAGGGCAAGTATAAAAGGTTCTATACACTTCACTCAGCTGGAAAAATATCTCAAGAGGGTGTCTTTGCCTCAAAATCAATGGGCTTCAAATTTAATTCTGCTTCATTCACTGGCAGATGTTAACAATAATGTAAAACTTGGATGCTGAAATTAATATTTTTACCTTTTTGGGGGCTTGTACTTCTAGGAGCAATTGCAATAAGTACATCACAGCTCTAGAATAGATAGCTAAAAATTTAATAATTAGATATCTTTTCATTCAGAAACACAACTCAACATACCTTTACAAAGGCCACCAAGTTAGATCGAGTGTTCTGGCTACGAGCTATCATCATCAAGCCTCTTAAAGATTCTATAGCACTTTCCCAGGCTTTGAAACGAGCTCCATCATTTGCACATCCTTCAAGTGTATCTTCAAGTCCTTGCACAAGTGCTAAACACAATGCTCGATACAGCAAAGTAAAGTTGCTCCTATGTACAAAAAAATATACAAGTGATAATTATTTATTGTAGCCAAACCCTGCACTAACTTGTAATCAATCTCAAGTTTCATGAGGAACATGGAAATATTTTGTGTTTTATCAATGTGTGAACTGAGCAACTTATACCACCTGTGATTCTTTTACTTATTTTAAATTTTACAAAGTCCAGCAGGATTCAATCCATTAATAGAACTATTTACAAGAAGCCTAACATAATGGCAATTTACATACTGAAATGGATCAAAATACCAGGATATTTTGTAATAAATAGGATGTAATAATTATATAGGATATTTTGTATATAAAATTAAAATGATGTTGAAAGACCATCATGGCCAAAATAGAGAAATATACGGAAATATGGACAGAAACAAGACTTTGAGAACTTAACGCTTAAGTTAATGTCAGTAAAAATTATTTTGCGTGTAAATTGAAAATATTCGCTGCAATGAAAAAAACAACTCTGTATTCTTAACTTTATTATTATATTTGGGCAGTCTGCCAGTGAGTTGAATAAATAAATAAAAAATTTAATTCTTCCATTGATCTGACCTGACTCAAAGCTCTGCAATTTAGAAAACTATTTTTTTAATTTTTGGCAGTAATTTACATTAAGACTGTGATATTTTTAAAATTGAAAGATAATATTTTTTCTTTAAATATCTTGTAATAATAGGGAAATACACTTGGCATATGTCAAATGTTCACTGTTAATTATCAAATTTTTTAAATTAAAAATGTTTAATTTTTGTGGCTTCTTCCTACAACTACAACACTGAAGATAGAGATTATACCTTCAAATGAAATGTTCTCCATAATTAGGTCTTTCATTAATGTCACATACTTTTTTTTTTACTTGTAGTTTTCAAGCAATTTTGCGTGAAATATGGGGGGGGGGAGAAATACCTTAAACAAGATTTTTTCAAAAAGAGCTCCAATTTTTTCTTTTAACTTTTGGGTTAAGTGTACCAAATAAGTTGACAAAAACAATTTTGCTGTATTCGTTTTTTCTTTTTCTTCTTCTTTTTTTTATTTTTATTTTTTTTATACACAAATGTTTTGGACATCTCTATCGTTGTTAGTACAGTAAAATCTGTCTAAGCCACAATTATTCAAGACAAACAAATCCATTTTAGGGAGGTTTTATGCAGGGTTGCCCGTGCAGGATACTAGTGATATTATTATTTGTCTTGAAAGTAGTTAATTACTAGACTTTCTTATAATTATTAAAATAAATTAACGTTTGATCTAAAATACGAGTATTTTTAAGTACTTTAATAATTTTAAGAAAGTCATGAAATTTGCTAGTTTTAGGTTGGTTTGGTTGTGAAACACAAAAATATTTACTACCTTACTGGTTAATAGTTATGTTAAGACTGCTCTTTGACACTTTCAACACAATGCATAACAGCCCAGAGTACTGTGTTTCTGATACCCTCGCATGGCCTTGAGCAAAGTGCCGCTAACCAAGGGATTACGATTTATCACATGAGGGAAGGAGAAACATGAATAGAAGCCATGTCCATGCATCTACCCACGCTCTGACTGCTGGGAGGCAGGGAATTCTTCTAGGGCTTATGCCTTGGGATGCAAATGACCCCAAGGTCGAATTCTATGCTGACCCGCAGAAGTCCCACTCCATCTGGCTGCCACTACTAAATTATTTATTGCAGGGTCAGATAATTTAAATCAGAGTTGCAGATGAATTCATTCCATTAATCTCTCTACACACGAATACACATCTCTCTACGAATTGCATTAAATTCACAGAAATTTTGCTTTTTTACGTTTCCCTCCTCTTTCTACAGGACCTAACAACCCATTGCATTTTTGCATTGGACGAACTTCATTTTATGCTGTGTAAAATGCCATTTAACACCACAGACTACAAAAAATTTTATGTTAAGGCACTTTCCAATTTACGCAGATTTGACTATAATTACGATTCTAGTGATTTGTATTCTGGCATTTGTGAGTTTATGAGCTTCAAATGGAATCGTATAACATCCCTTGAAAACTCATTACTTTTCTGTGAACATGAGGTCAAAATTCCACATTTTCAGAAATGCTCAAAAGCCATTTTCTTTGAAATATCTTCATATTTTTTGAAAGTATAGTGCTTAACAGGCTGAATAACAAGACATAAATGCCACTTAGATGTATTCTTTTGTTTTCTTAAAAAATAACACAAATGTAATTAATTAAAATATCTTTTGTCTGTTAATATTTACAATACCAGCGATTTGAATACATTATTGCATTTGCGAGTACAATTACTTCAAATAATTTCTTATTAAGTTTGTCAAAAACTCACTAAAAACTAGCTACAAAATGCACATTTTCAGAAATGTTGAAACAATGTTGTTTTCAAAAATGGCTCCAAATTTTCAACAAAAATTTCCATACAGGATGAGGTTTTACTCTTCTACAATATTTTTTAAGTATTTTTCAGTTCCATCATTAGGGTACTGAAAATTTGAGAAAATGTGAAAAAAATCTGATGTGGGTGGCAGCTATGAAAATGGTAGAGCAAAGCCAAAAGCTAACCCAAACAAAAGAAATTAGATAACTAACTGGTACGAGAAAGTCTGCGCCATTCTATAGCATCACTAGTTCTATCGAAAAGTCAGTTTTTCCCTACATCATTACAATACTTCCACTGTGGTAGTTTACAAGAAAGTTAAAATCTTCAATAATTTGGTCATGTCTGTAAATGAAGTAATTATTATAAAATTTATGAAATAGAATTAAACAATTGTAACGAAATTAACGAAAAGACGTAATTCTACTAACATGTACAGTGTTAATTGCAAATTGCAACAAAAAACCTGCTCATGTGAGGAGGGAAGGACATAAGTTTATAAATTTACTATTTTAATAAACTTACTTTGTTACTGTAGGAAAAGTATCTAAACTCCAATCTTTAGTTCCAAGTTTAACACAAGTTTCAACTTCTTGGTATACAACAGCTACAAGATCCGACACAGTTTCCAATTTATTAATCATATTGCTAAAATATGATTTCACAAGAGTGTCCACATGATGATTGAATTCAGCTCCCTTTTCTTCAGAACCCTTAAAATTATACCATCTCTGTCCCAAAAATGTTTTGCATGCATTTTCTGCAACAAGTCATAACAAAATATGCAAGAGATGTAAAGACGTAGGTATAAAGATATAAGAGAAAAAAGTCATCAATAAATTATTTACTCGTATGGAACATTTTATTATTTTTTTTAAACCCAAGCAGCATATTTTGTCTCTACTCAAAGATCAAAATACATTTATGACAAAAATTGCCAGTTTGACACAAAATACTCATGTTTTTGAAAAATTGTATATTACATTCTTAGATGTTTTTCATGAACACATTTCGTTAAGAAAGAATGTTCATCTTCATAATAGTAGTTGTAGGAAGACACCGAAAAAATTTTGAATTTCTTCAGTTTTCGACAATTCACGGTCTTCAACCACCATGAGACCTAAGCCATTCTCTTAAATATCCTTCATACTATCTAATAAAAATTATTCAAAAACATGAGCCATTTTTTTGAAAACGCTCTAGATGTCATGTAAAAAGTAGACCCCAAAATTAAAATATTGGTTTCACACTCAAGGGGCTGCGACATCGGTCAGATTGATTGGGGAATATCAATTTTGGGTAAAATTGGCTGAACATTTTTGCCGTTAGTGCTGTTCACAGACAGATGGGTGCCGTCAATCTATTTGTTTGATATCAAGGACCCACAAAACATGGGTTTTGGCTAAGCCTTGTGTAAGGGGATCCCTCCCCCCCCCAAATTTTACATTTGGATTTATCCCCTTTTTTGTTGCCAGGACCCTGTAATAAATTTTTCTGCTGAAAATTCACCTTTTTTCGCACAGTATTATGCATAAGTGGTAGCCAGAAAGTAATAAGGGGATGAATTTCACTGACTGTGCAGCATTTCAGAAACATTTCTTATGAGGTACGCTAAATGAAGCTCTTGCAAGATTTCAAAGTAACACAGTAAACACGGATTCATATGAATGTAATTGGGTAATTGTATCCAGTTTCAAATAAATTAAATAAATAAAACATCTTAATTAAAATTCTTACCAATCTGTTTATGCATGGATTCATCAACAGAGCCATCAACTAGGTGACAGAAAGCTGTCAAGAGCTTTACAAGGCTGCAGGCAGCAGAAAGTACTAGAGTACGTTCCACATAGCTTGTGATATAAGTAGCAGCATCAACCAACAGTCCTTGGACTCTATTATTTTCTGCTGCTTGTTTGTTGTCTCTGACTACAAGTAACTTCAAAGCATCTAAAAAGCATATTATTTCAAATCCAACATTTGTAATAAACAGTACATCATAATTTAAATTTTACACTCATTTAGGTCTTTTATTACCTCTCAGGGAATCAGTGTTCACTTTGCTTTCAAAACCAGACCAGTGAAACAATCCAGCAAAAATCCGCAAGATATATGAATAACATGATTTAATATCAGATGAACCTTCTGGAAACATACTTGGAGCATCACGAATATGGCAATTAATTTGGCTTTAGTTGGAGATTTTAAAGTGTTTATGCTGTTTTTCTTCCTTTTCTGGCCAACGCCTTTTTATTGGGAAAAATATACAAGACATTCAGTAAAGAACTAATTACGCGGAGGAATAAAATGTCATTGGAAGAAAAAATCTCTTATCTTTATATTGTGGTTATACTGAAGATGCTAAGTGGATAAAGCTTGTGAATTGTAAATGTCAAGGGCTCTATCAGCAGCCAGATGAATTGTTGGAATATATTTTTGTGTAAAGAAATCCTACCTTAAACGGTTTGCTATTGTTTTTGTTTGGGCTGACAGACACACATACAGTGTTTTACGCCTAAACAAATTTTTTTTGGTATCAAAGGACTAGAAACCATGGAATCCGGACTACATAGGGTATTAAGAGAGAGTAATGTCACCAACGTAATTAGAAAATGATTTGTTTCAGTTTTTCAATACCTGGGCCACACAATAAGAATAAACTTATTTTCCTACAGCATTAAATAGCTTAACATACACTATGTAAGTGGCAGTGTAAGAAAGTTAAAAATATGGGGAAATTTTGAAAATGTCATAGATGCTTCGATGAAAATACCCCTAAAATTAAATAAATGTTTAAATTTGATGGGCTATCAATCAGCCAGAGCAATCATGGAAAATCACTTTCATATTTCCCTTCAAATCCAGGAAAAAGCTGTATTTGTGGCAAAGCTGTTGCACATTGACTTTTCGTGCAGTCAGCCAGGACATGAAAACAGTAATGGTGTATGACACTACACGTTGTTAATGTTAAGGACAAAAACAAATCTAATTACAATTAACTAATTTAAAACTAATTTATACGTTTTTTAATTAAAAACTAACTGAGAAATACAAGAAAAGATAAACTGTTTTAAAAAATGTGCTAGTATAAAATGTGTATTTAAATATAACTCATTAATTTTGAAATTTTTAGTTCACTAACATCATTTCAAAACAAGTCTCAGTATTAAAAGAGTATTAAAAAGTTTTTTGAATAATTGCAATGTTTACATCTAACATTACTGGCAAGTGTAGATAGTCCAACAGATGGCTTTCAATCTGGCCGAATAGATAAATCTTAAA
>BOPP01000065.1:1890644-1915151 GCA_017312745.1 Gryllus bimaculatus | reverse complement strand
CCACTCAATTTTATCAAAATGTAAGTTTTGAAGTCTCTTACTGACAATACATCTTACATGCTCGCATGGTGCCGAATCAATCAATTAAAAACCAAAGCGTTATTTTCTAATAATTAACACATTATTTGTCATTATGTACATTGCTTGTACCCTCATGTGGTGAGGCTAAAAACCTTAAGAATAAAATGTGACTTCTAGAGAGAGCGTAAAAATTTTAGTCTAGTGCTTTTTTTATGGTTATACATTGCGTACCAAACTGCATTCTAATTCATTGTACTTGTACTTCAGGTTTGTCTTTCAGTGATCAAATGCACTTTCGAAATTTTAAAACAAAGCATCAATTTGTCGAGAAGGCGCATTGGTGAAAAGTATCATTCAGAATTGTGCATCCAGATTGTCTGAAACATCCAGTTCAAGGCAACTGATCTTGGTCAGTTAACAGTGGCAAAGCCACGGTCTGTACTTGTTAAGGCATCATGAAAAAGAGCAGTACAAGCAAGATTGGAGAAAACGACTGCTGCCATCAACTACAGGAATATGGTTCACAATGAAGAATCATTGTTTTTGGGCAAGATGGCTCCATGTCATACTGCTCGAACAGTTCAATCATTTTGTGGAAAAAATGTTCCTGTGTGACATGAGTAGTGTGTTGTTGCATGAAGATAGTTTATTTTCCATTTATTAGTTTGTGAAATAGTTAAAACCGTGTTTATTTAAAAATTGTGAATTGTTGTATACGAAAAACTGATAGTTTTGAATAAAAATAATAGGAAAGGCAAGTGATTTGTCTCCTCGGAAGATTGCAGCAATGAAAGCTCTTGTCGACACAGAAAATTATTCAAATCGTGAGTTATCTCGAAGGTTGAATGTATCCGAGACATCTATTCGGCGAATTAAGAAAAAAATTGTCCTTGGTGAAGAATTATCCCCACGAAGAAAGAACACCTGTGGACGGAAGAGAATATTTTCACCAAGATCTGACAGATGTTTGAGGAAGATTTGCCATGAAAACAGGTTTGATTCTACTAAACAAATTAAATTTAAATTGGAAAGTAGTGGAATGTGTGTATCTGAAAGGACAGAAAGTACACTACAAATTAATTTTAAAACTTGTAGACCAGCCCACAAACCCAGATTAACAGTTGGTATGAAAAAAAAACGTCTTGCATGGGCTAAGGACCTTAAGAATACAGATTTGGACTTCTAGAAATTGGTAAAAATTTAGTCTAGTGCTTTTTTTATAGTTATACATGACTACCAAACTTCATTCTAATGTCATTTACTTGTACTTCAGGTTTGTTTTAGCGACGAATGCACTTTCGAAATTTTAACAAACAAGCATCAATTTGTGAGAAGGCGCATTGGTGAAAAGTATCATTCAGATTGTGAAACATCCAGTCAAGGCAATGATTTGGTCAGTGATCAGTGGCAAAGGCACAGGTCTGTACTTGGTTAAGGGCATCATGAAACAAGAGCAGTCCAAGCAAGTATTGGAGAAACGACTGCTGCCTCAACTACAGGAATGGTTCACAAATGAAGAATCATTTGTTTTTATGCAAGATGGGGCTCCATACGCTTTATACAAGATACTGCTCGAACAGTTCGACCATTTTTGTTGGAGAAAAATGTTCTTGTGTTACCATGGCTAGGAAATTCACCAGATATGAACCCAATGGAAAATGTTTGGGAGCTCATGAAGAGGGAAATTCGCAAAGGAAGAATTACAACAAAAATTCGCCTCCTTGAGAAAATAATTCAAGTCTGGTACCATCATTAAAAGTTGCAAGAAACTGTCCAGGCATGCATTAATAGCATGCCAAAAAGAATTAAAGCTCTAATAGCCGCCAAAGGTGGCCTGACAAAGTATTTAAGATATATACGTGCATGGAGATTTATGAACATTAGTTTATATACTATACTGACAGTCATAATTTTGCATATATCTTGTTTCTATCATAAGTATTCAATTATTACTTACGTATTTTGTTAGAAATAAAAAAATACATTTTTCTTCGCAAAAACGTGATTTTTATTGAAAATTTAGGGTGCATCTAATAATATGACCAGGGACTGTAATTGCATAACCTAAGATTTCAGCACAGGTTTTTTCCCCACACAGAAATATTTTCAGCAAAAACTGGGCTGCTTGCAAATCTCTCCTTACTCCACTTCATATTAGGTAGATTATAATCTCCAAATAATATACAACTAACATCAGGGAACAACTAACTCTAGAGACTAAAGTCAACATTTGCAATGTAAATTATTGTCTGTTGTTAAAGGCAGAAAACGAACAGCGAATGATCACATTAACGTTATTCAAAGAAATATGTACAAAGAGATGCTGAAATTCAATAAAGAAATAACGCTGAAAGCAGTTATACATATTTTTAATTGTCATAAGCACTGGAATAACTAGTATTGCTACTATTTCTATCATTCTTACATTTCTAAAAATTACTTAATTTAAATTTAGAACTTAAAATATCTGGTGCCACCAGGTTCCAGTAAAAACTTGTCAAAATCATCTAAAATATACATATATTTCTCAATATCCTTTTAACTTTCTATGTAGGCCTCTTTAACATTTTGATACAAAATTTTCGAATTGTCTTTACTTATACATTTTTGATTTACAAGGAAATTTCAGTAAAACGAACTCCAGAATTACATATTTCAGTATTATGTACTAAGTGTATGGATTAATTTTTTTTTTTAAATATTGATTTTTTTTAATCTGCTGTTGACCCCAAATTTTCTGGAATATGTATTTCATAACATTTCCTTTAATGTAATGCTCATCATACGCAAGTGTATTGAATAATATATGAATACTAGAAATCAAGAAGAGAGAGATATGAAGGAATACAACAGCTTCTCATACACGTAGTTGCAGTAAAATATGAAGAAACTATCAAAAATCATCTGTAGAAAATTTACAACAGTGGATAGTTAATATTCTGATAACCTTATTCAATAAAAATTCAGCATCCGTCATCAATTTGTAGACTAAACTGCTAAAAGCTACAATGAGCATACAGTTCTTGTTCACTCATGTCAGTCATTTAATTGCACTAACATGTACTAGATGCAACAAGACCCCATTCATTGATGTTTGGGGAAGGAAATTTAAGTAATTTTTTGTGAGAATGGCATTGTTTCTCAGAAAATTATACATGGCATATGAATTATTAAAATAAAATGAAATAAATATTTTTGAAATCTTATCCAATTTACAATGATGATATTAAATAGTATTTTCACTTTTCTACCACCTTTCACAATTAACCATATTTAGCAGATATAAGTCAACTCTGAAACTTGAAGAGGCCCCTTCAGAATTTTTTTTAATGTTCAACTAATTCTTACTATTTAGTCAAAATAAAATGGCAAATTGTCTATACAACTATAAAATTATCTTGTTCATGAGAACGTTAATAAAACTTATTGCTTCAGCTATCTCTATTTTCTTGTTCTTCAGCAATCTCTCTTGTCAGGCAATGAACCAAAAGTCAGCTTGACCTCCTCAATCAGCGCATTGTGCAACAAAATGTCAGCATTTATATTCATTGTCACCTTGCATTTCACTTGCTACAATGCCATTCAATTGAGGTTCTCTCTTAACCACTTGTTTAAAAAATATTACTCTGAATCTTCTGGCAAATTACAAATTTCATAACGCTGAATGACAATACAAAAACATAAATCCTACAGACTAGATTTAATCTGTGTATATAAGACAACCTGTATTTTTCGAATGGGATAATTAGGAAAAACCTAGTCTTAATTTTCATGTAATTCCAGTAACTTCCCTTAACACCCAATTTTCTCATAAGAAAACAATAAAGCAAGGAATTTTGTACTACTCAATTCAAATCATACCTCTTCTCCTTCTGCATTTTCACTTGCATCTGATGTCCTTGGCTTCTTCTTACCCTTCTTAGATTTCCGTTTCCTTTTCTTTCCCTTTCTGTGAATAATAAGGAAAAAAGTTATAGGATCAAATAATTATATGTGATATAAGAAAGAGAAAATTTTTATGATAAAATTACTTTTTGGTGGTCATCTTGACTTTGGAAAGCTTTGGAGGTTTAGCACTTGCAAAGAACTGGCAGGGAGGAGGAACATAATCAATGGCGTGCGTCAGCCACTTGGCTAACTTCTTCTGCAAGTCCACTAAGCTTTGTAAACGCAGCAAAACCTGTATACAAATGGATCAATATTAAAGACCTTTTGTTCTGAAAATTGACCATTTGTATTATTTAACTACCTGATGAGTAAATAGTTTTACTTCTCTACAAACTTTTCATAGAGCAAAGGAAGAAAAGGTGCTATTAAATACTTACACATCTACGCAATTCAGCATTCTTTTGATAAGCAAAAGCTGATATTAATTCTCTGAACCAGTTAACACAATGAAAGATACAATCTAGCAAAAAGTTTTGCTCCTGGGGGCATGAGAAATCCAAACCATCCTCCTGCTCCATAATACAAGGCATAAGAACCGGACATGTGAGAAGAGCTGCAATATCTCCTAAATTTCCTTCACAGGCCAGGTACTTCACACATCGAACTAGACGGAGGCTGGCAGGCATTACCACAATCGGTGGATATTGGGATCTAAGAACAAAGAAACAGAATCAACTATAAGTTTCAAACAAATAAAAATAATAATAAAAGTAAGCGAAGTAAAATGGAACACCAATAAATAAAACAGCACACTATTGTGGTATTACTGATTTAACTTGTCCAAGTGTCAATTTTCAACACTCTATACTTAAATCATTATTCATAAAAGTGCTTCATAAACCAGGATATTCCCAAAACAGCAAAAACTGATCTACTTTTCAAAATAAAGCAACATAACATATTTAAAACTATTATCCAATTTATCATGAGATCGCCCATCCACAATTTTCCTTATCTCTCAAGTAAAATTATATATTCTGCTTTCTCTCAAAAACCAAATAAGCTCAGAGAGCGCGGAATCGTCGTCGCCGAGATGCCCAGGCCATGTCTTCGTCGACTGCCAACGAATTTCGTACTGCAGCAGGGCGTATTCCACCGCAAGAAACGTCCTGCACAAATCGCAGACTGGGGGAGCTTCACCCCTAAAACGAAAAGCATTGGAAAAGTGACAGGGTCCGATTCGAAGACGGGTTAAAACGACTTCCTCATGCCTAAACGGTCGGTAGGAAGAACGCCATGGTTTATCAGAATCCTTTATCACACTTAGATTAAAAGTGTTGTGCCACGCTCTAAAGAAGGATCGTTACAAAAAAGCCTTAACATAGGATGATGGTACAGAAAAAGGAATATCAATACAAGAGCTCCGCGTCGCTGATTTTGCCACCTAGTCCGCCAGCTCATTCCCTGTGATTCACACATGGCCTGGGACCAAACAGAGTAGCAGATCTTAGTGGCGAAACATGAGACGACAAATCATTATTTGAACTCATTTCATTAGATAGTCTGAGGAAAAAGTGATACGGCTTCAAGAGAGCAGAGAGTATCAGAACAGAGAACTACTCGCCGCAGAGTCGCTGACTCCATGAACATTACGGCATACATTTCTGCATTGAGAATGAAGTTGGTATGACTTGGTGTAAAAGCTCCATGCCACTGCGTCATTGTACGATGAACCGTGTGGAAGAATATAAGATCCGGATAGGATTCCCTCATTTCCTGCAACTGCATCTGGTAAACAAGAAGACTAGTCGTTTGTTTAGGAAGATCGGAGAGCGTGAGGTGGATATTGGGGGGCGGAAGTGTTTCCTAGGTGGGACGAGGTTTCTAGAGTGTTTCACAGGGGAGGGAAATCCAATGTTACGGTCCAGCAAAAGATTTCGCAAACGAATAGTAGCGATGTTCGAAGAATATGAGGTCTCATATTCAGGATGGATAGTTCTTTGGTGACATTAAAGTGTCCTGACACTTAAGCACCATAAGACATCAATAGAATATCTCGCCTTTCTAAGAACGACTTCCCAGTCTGGAGCACAGCTTGCCAAACTCGACATGTGTTCATAACGGGAGGCAAGTTCCTCTACAATTGCGTCTTGGGATGTGATTATCTTACCATTCTTAAGAAGACTAGGCACTGAATTTGGGGAGAATTATCCCCAAATTTGACGCACTTTCCCCCACACCATACACGATAGTGCATGGCAATTGAGGGAGGAGACGTATGCTCTCCACGATGAATTTTTGCTTTCTAGAACGGTTTCCCTGGCCTTCACTCTGCACCTCTCATAATCAATTAGATTATCGGCGGTTGGATACAGCTTCAGGCGCGCCAATGTCTTTTTTAGACACTGACTGCCCTTGAGCAGTACAGGTTTCACCACGGGACATGGGATTTGGTTTCACCACGGGACATGGGATTGCGATTTATCGGTCGACTAGGGGATTACGATATCCGCGACTTGTACTATCGCACTATTAAAATGTGCTGCCATTTGGTCCACACCATTAAAGTTTGTTGGTTCTTGGTCCCAAAAAATCGGCTATCAGTTAAATGTCTGTCTGTGTGTCTGTCCGTGTGTTTGTGATCAATGTTAGTGGCTAAACCGTTCAGCTGATTTTCTCCTAATTTAATATTCCCCAATTGATCTGGCTGATGGCGCAGCCCCTAGATTTTGAAACCGATATTTTAATTTTTGTGGGGTACTTTACATCAAGCCTGTTGGACATTTTCAAGAAAATGGCTCGAAATTTTTTGATTAAATTTTGTTGTTCGACATTCAAGATAATGGCGCAGACCTCATATTCAGTAATATTCCCGATTTTTCGAAAATTGCAAAAATAATTTTTAAAAGTACAAAATTAAAGATAGAGATTTTGGGCATAGACAAAGAATGTTGTAAAAAAGTATCTCCTTCGAAAAGGTCAGGTACAATTGTGTTTAAAACAAGTAGTTTTTGCGCAAAGTAGCTTTGAAATTTACAAAAAACAATTTCTCAAAAATCACTCTAAATTTTTTCTTTAAATTTTCTCCCATATATAATAAGAGGTAGTAAGAAGTATGGTGCTGGTTCCATTTTTTACAAATTTGAAGATAGAGATTTTTGCGTCAAAGTTTGTTGTACAAAATTAGCAATTTAAATAAATAAAAAACTAGTGGTGCATTAGAATAGCGCAGACTTTCTTCTCGCCTGTTTTCTTTCGTCACCTGAAAAACACATATTTTTCATATTTTCTTAATTACTCGGCTCTGTAAAGCTAGAATTGAAACCACCATACACTTATTACTATTATAGAAGTATTAATCACATGTCATAACTGGATTGCTGGGGTCACTAATTGGTGAATATGGAAATAGCACTTTGCAGGGCAACTTTGCTGGTTCGAGTCTTGGACTGGAACTATTATTTGTGAGAATTCTGTGTTGCCACAGGACATAATCGATAATTCCAGTAAAAATATTGGAAACTATTTGACGCAATTCTAATCGCAAATACTATTAATCAAGATAAATGAACTAGAAATGTCCTTATGTGATTTTCGAACTTTCTACTTTTAAACAATTTTTCACATCTCTTATTAGATTAGTAAAATGTACAAATGATCAAATCAATTGTTGTCTTTTGGTGCTTATGACTATTATAGAAGTACCAATTCTATGAATAACCCGGGTGGCTCACGTGGTTACATGTCGAGTTCGGACTCAAGTATTTTGGAGGGAAGGGCTACTGGTCCAATCCTGGCTCAGGGGTAATGATTTTTCAAAACTTCCTGTTGCTGTACAAAACTATTGAGAATTTCAGAAATTTTATTGAAAATCATTTGTCGCAATTCTACTCTCTTATACAGTCTATTAAGATTCAAAATAAACTGGAAGTGCCTGAATGTCATGAATACAAGACAGACATTTACGTAAAAGTTTCGTTTTCCTTCAAGATACTGAAAAAATAACTAGTATTCTAAAATATAGGAAAGAACTGTATCAAAGTCAAAAAATTTATAAAAAAAAAAATTCATTGTAACAGTGAAAATTTAACACACACATTTCTGCAAATCAAACTTACCGTTTGGTGAGACAATCACGATCCACTAACTGAGCAATAGGAATACAAACATCATCATCATCTTCTTCAGGTTCATCCAAATTGAACATCAGTTTCAAATCCTCCCTTTAACAGAAAATTTAAACTATTAAAACTAGACAAATATTATTTAAATCATTTAAATAAAATATGATAATTTTGTGTACAAGAATAACGATAAAAATTGAACCAATTCATGCAATATATTGTATTACATGGTTGCATATCATATGTTGTATACTGCAGTCACAGTTATGATGGCAAGTCAGAGTGAACAATTGAAGAATGCCTCCCGGAACACATTCACTACTCAAAGTACAATTATTTAAATAAATTGGCCTCATCCATCCATGCACGAAAAACTGGACATGCCATTCTTTTTGAAAAATTGAGGTTCCTAGGGGGTTTCACAGGGGAGAGAAGATCAGCGTTTAGGTCTTGCAAAAGATTTCACAATTGAATACCTGGGGACTGTGTAAACAATGTTTGAAAAACATGCGAGATCTCATATTCAAGTCGGATAATTATTCAGCGACCAGAATGGTTACTGTCCTGACCCTTTAGCACCATAAGATGCTAATAAAATATCCCCCCTTCTCTTTAAAGAGGTTCCCCAACCTCATATAAATAGCACTTGATTCGGCCGGTGTGATACGACCAATTGAGAGGCATATATCAGCATGGTGTATGCTGGATGGTTCGGAGAGTAGAGAGAGCTACAGAGCCATACATTTCATTACTGTAATGAAAAACTGAGCGGATGAGTGCACTAAATAACCACAATAGGGTAACGTGATGGGCTCCCCTGACATACCACTCAGAATGTGAAGAAGATTATGGGAGACACGTTTGGTTTGTAGTCTGCGGATATGAGTACATTACGTCACCAGAGAATTTGTAAATGAGAAACCATGGAGCCTGGCAAATTCAGGGAATGCAAGCTATTTCTTCCCAAGTAAAACACTGGATTGGTATGCAATTGTAGAAATGCACACCAGTATATTTGGTACTAAAAAAGCTAAACCCTGTTGACATACTCCATTTGTGGAATATCTTGAGCTTTGGAGACCAATTGAAGCAGCCTCTGAATCACACTGGTGCTGCTGGACAAACAAAAGATGGAAAAATCATCCATAACCAAGGTTCTCACAGTAGACGCTATACCATTTATAGTGATGGCAAACAGTGACATTCAGAACCAATGCTTGAGGGATAAAAGTGATCACTTGGTTATTATCACTACCTTGCAGAAGGAATTTAATGATAATAGGTTATCTTCCAATGATATTCCTGAGAAACATAATTTCTTTGCAGCGAATCACGACAAAATTAAAAAACATTTGAACGAAACCAAGATGTTGAAACAAATTATGAGTGACACGGCACGCCAACTTCTTAAAACCTTCTTGCCAAAATTCAAGATGACAAAAACCCTACTATCTGGAAAAAAACTTATGTCACCCCCATTTTCAAAAAGGGAGATAAGCAAAATCCAAAGAACTACAGACGTATAAATCTCACCAATGCAGTATGCAAAGTAATGGAATCCATAATTGCTGCGAGGATTTGAGATCACGCCCAATGAAATAACATAATCCCAAAGAAACAGCATGGTTTTGACCAAGAACGTTCCACAATCACTAACTTACTCACATCATTGGATGTTTGGACAAAAGCCATAGATCTAAACAAGCCTATGGATGTAATATATTTGGATCATGCAAAAGCTTTTGATAATGTACCACATAAACGTTTATTACAAACTGTATTCATTAGGGATACAAGAGAAAATTCTTGCGTGGATACATGCATTTTTGTCAAACAGAACCTTCCAAATCAGGATTGGACAACATTTTTCAGCATCCAGAGTAGTCTCTAGTGGAGTACCTCAAGGTTCTGTCCTGGGACCTCTGCTATTTGTATTATATACTAGCAATCTGGGAAATGAGTTATCTTTGACTTGGAATTGCTACGCTCACGATACTAAACTCTTTGCCAATTCTTTGACATCTCATGCTGAGTTACAAAAAGATCTTGATGACGTGGCAAACTCGTCTGAAACTTGGTTGCTTCCTCTGAATACAGACAAATGTATGACTCTACACATTGGAAAAAATAACCCCAAACTATCACACTCTATAAATGGACACACCTTGGCAGAGACCTACCAACAAAACGATTTAGGTGTGATCATAACACAGAATCTTAAATGAGAAAGTCAAATTAACAACGTAACTAAGAGAGCAAACACTGCTCTACATCTGATAAGGAAGGCCTTCTTGACTTTGAATTCCCCAGCATTAAAGAAAATTTTCTCTACATTCATAAAACCCATAATTGAATATGCAGGTGTAGTGTTGTATCCATGTCTCAAAAAAGACAAGAAACACCTAGAGAGAATACAGAGGATAGCAACTAGGATTCCGATTTCTATTAGAAATCTACAATATTATGAGATGTGAGAAACTAACATTGCTGACATTAGAAAAAAGAAGAGAAAGAATTGACATTATAGAAATATACAAAATATTGAACAAGGTGTACAATGTCTCATACTTGTACACACTATTAAGTCTTTTAAATCCTGTTTAGATAATTACTATCAAATGAACGGAGTTTATATGTGTATGTATGTGTGTATATATGGGTGTGTTGTGTACATATATGTACGATCATCTGATTAATTTATTATAATTACATCAAACTGGGATATAAAAGAAATGTATTTTATATTTCCTTATATTTTATAGGGTAATACAAACTACGTCGATGTTTTGTAACAGATATGTGTACATCAGCTTGTTGCTGTTTCCATAAATTTTATAATTAATTAAAATAGGCATTTTCCTAAATATCTGATGTCTAATTATAATGTACTATTAAAAGTATACTACATTTATGTAAATTACCAACCACTTCTGTAATGTACATCTAGTAGTAACAAACAAATACTTCATACTTTATATTTCTTTGACTATTATTTTACAGGAAAGAGACTGTCCCATTTGTGTTAACCTACCCTCATCTATGCTTAATAGCCAACAATTGTAATAATTGAGAAGAAATTGAAACTCACTCAAATGTTAAACCTTTCCTTGGAACAACGTATTTTTCTTCAAAGCTTTGACCTATGTAGTCTGTGATCCAAGACTGTAAATAAAACAAAAAAAAGTTTTGTTAACATTAAAATAGTTTACACAAAATAAAGGGTAATCCCAAACTACTCACCAAGAAACTGTCATTCAAAACTTCAACACTGCACAATACAGATGACAATTTGTCCAAAAATAAACCTGTTGCATCAGGGAAATATTCAGTTGATGTTGTCACCCATTCTGAAAGAGGAACATTCACATATATTTAATACTAAATTTTTGAAATGCATAATCAACTTTGATGAATTTTTATTCATTTTGTAACACTTGATATTTGAATAAAGCTAAAAAATGCATAGCAATAAGAAATAGATATCACACTACTAGTCACAATGATTACAAAAATGTCTTTCCATGGTTATAATATAAATTTTCTTTTCTTTGAATAAAATTTCAAAAGCCAAGCCAATTATTGAAAGGGGACATATCTATGTCAAATAACACCTCTCCACCCAAGGACATTAAAGGGAAGCTAGAGTAGAATGAAGGAGATTTTATGTTACATATTGCATACCATACATTGAAATCTGTAGGTCCCTACGGTGTAATCTTATGCAAATTGACTGACAACAACCATCTCCGAAAGAAGGAGAAACTATCTGAACCTCTGTGAAAATTCCACATTTTGTAAAGCATTGTTTTATAAGAGAAAAACTTGATGGCCGCATGGCACGATCTTACTATGCACCTAGTACTAGTTTTTGCTAGTAAGGCCACAAGATAACCTATAGGAGTGATGATCCACTAGCAGAACATGCAATGTTATAATCTGCTTAATACACCTGAAGAAAGAGCAAAACATAGCTTCGATATGTTATGAATGTTATGAGTTCAATAAAACTAGGTTAAATTTTCTTTTGATGTTACTGTTTATTAATAGAATAATTTCCCAGGTGGTGATTGTCGAATAAACAACGACCTAAAAATTATAATAAACCAAATGAATAAATTTAACAGTAACAGTATTGCAGCACATAATCCAGAAAAGCAAGAATGACACACAAGTCTGCCTTGATTACATTGAACTGAGCTTTTAATATAAGAATACCATAATCAGTGATCAAAACATCTTTACGTAAAGAAGTGTTTGTTAAATCTAAGTTAAAATTATTACCTTCCTTTAATCTATTTCTTCCCGTAAAAATGTTATCTACATCATACACTCATTACAACCAACAACAATTTGATAAATTCGACGAATTTGAAACCACAGTGATGCCATTTTGCGAAATGACAATGCATCAAACAAAGCACGTCAAATTCTAATTTGCAACTTGGAATTTTTTTGCAATTTTCGAAAACACACGAGTGCAAAAATGGGACCGTCACCATTATTTTTGCAATTCTTTGCTACATACACACTAATCTCCAAACCGCTATTTATTTAATCTTAAACCTGTTGAATGCAGAACAGTGGAGCAAGCCCTTTTCCAGCAGTAGTGAACTTACAGTATTTTGTGTTTTTGCTTTCGTAAAAACTTCATCTTTCTTTAGCGAATTTTATAGAAAGAGGATATCAGCTATTTGTAAAGTTTCACATTTAATTTCTCAAAAATATAATTTCTCTACATGCTGAGTTCAATACAAAATAATTACCATATTTTATTTTAATCAATTCACAAAATACTTTTTCCAAGAGTTATGACAATGGGACAAAGAATTTTTTCAATGAGATAGCAATAAATCTTTTTTCATTTTTGTTTTATAGAACCTTAAAAAAGCATTTATTTTTACATTAAAATGATGAGCATAACGAACTGGTTCTACTACTACATCATACTTCAAAACACTGCAAATGTATCTTACTAATTCTACAGAAAGAAATGTTTGAAACAGAAACAAAACACAATATTCTACTCGCTCAGCAGCAATGTGTTGCATATTCTTGAAATTTGGAACACCCACATTTGAAAAACTTTTCCTGAGCAGAACGCAGATGGTTGCTATCTCACAGCATGAGTGTGGGCCTGGAATCAGGATTACAGTCAACATCATAACAGGCTTTATGGCAAGTTTAGCCTATTCTCTATTTCCAGAATTGATATTGCTGGTCACAACCTCACTTGACCCTACTGGTGTTCAGTTTTTAATAAAAGATAAGTGGAAGACTGTCTTGCAAAGGCAGTGCATTCTGTGAGTCACTTGTTGAAGCTTGTATAGTAGGCGATGTTTTCTCAGAATGTGAAACATTTCTTCAGCAGCTACATTTATTTGTTTTTCTTTACATGACTGCAAAAATCCGCAAGGAAAGGCAAAGACTGAACTGCTTGAACAAAAACGGAGAGGAATGTAGACAGGAACTGAGATTACTGATTAAAAGGTTTTATTCTGTCTACTGCTTGGAAAATCCATTGTTGTTGAACAGCATTTGAGCAGCAATCAACATATTCAAAATGCAACATATTGAACAGGAAAATTAACATTTGTTTGTGCCCAGCACAAATCCTGACCGCACAACAGCACCCTCCAAATTCTCCATGTACTGTGCAGACTTGTGTCATGTTTTTTGTTTCTGCTGACAAAGCAAATGGTAAACAATCCTTCATTAAAATTTTTTCTTGTCAAATCCAAAAATTGAACCCCCTGATAAATCAACACTGTGTACGCTATCTTCCACAGTGCTAAGAAGAAACCACTTAACATATTTGTAGTCTGCCAAGAAAAGAAAATATAGGTGTGAGTCACTAACTCTAGTGGCACATAAGTCAGAAATGTCATGAGAGTTCTGAGAACTTTGAAAGAACGTGAAAGAAAATGCTTGCTTCTGAGGTGTGAGGAAATGACTGTAGTAAAACCTATTACCATTACAAGCCTTTTCAATGATGAGACGATGCACTTGCTTTGGCCCAATGAGGTAAAGTACAAGAATGTTTTGCTTTTCCTAATAAATGCAGCAGTAAACATGAAAATATGAATATGGCTGCAAACTGCCATGTTTTGAGATATATTCCAAAATTATTTATGTAACTTGCATAGTTCATGCGTTACAGAGATTGTGAAAAATGTGGATGTCCAACATACTCATCTCAAATGGAAAGAAATTTTATAAAATATCCCACTAGGATTGATTTATTCATGACAAAGAACCCTGATATTTTTATCCCACTGCGCCCAGTGTTAAGATAATGGGGATGTGGTTGAATGCTGTAGAGCATTGTGCATATAAATATGAAGGTTTCAAATCTATGATCTACAACCTTAAGTAAAAGGATGCTTCTTCAACTGAATTACAGTCTCTGTACTCGATACTAACATTGAAAACAATTATCTTCATTACATCAAATTCTGGTTTTTGATCAAGATTCTAAATACACTAGAAAAATGTAACAATTCTTTGCCTAAGACAGTGAAAGACATTTCTCAGGTTGAGGAAAACTGACAAGTCTAAAAGGACCACGCATCAAACAAAGATATTAAGATATATGTTGAACACTTACTCTCTTTGGGGTCTTTTCTGACTCGAGGTGCAAATAATGTTTAGTAACACTCTGAAAATTATTCACATGAAGTTCTCCTTTTCGATACACTATTTTATGTTCAATTTTACATGTGTTTTAAACTTTTAAGTTTTTTTTGGTTTGAAGTAATTTAATTTGCGGCTGCGGTCAGAAATCCTTCTAAATATATTCCGTGTTACATGTATCAATTATAAGAAAAACTAGTGATATGAAATATTAAAGAATGATCATGTAAATAATTTACACTGTAAATGCTTGTGAATCAACGCAAACAATACCTGATAAGACATTAGAGATCACATTTTTTCAAATAGCATAATTTATATATTATATTAATATTTCAAATAATTCAAAATAGCACCTGCGCATGAAATATATGTTAACTATTGGGTAAAGTGTATGGGGTCAAATCTGACCTGAGTCCACGTAAGTAATGGAGAAGCAGAGTTGAAACACATCCCAATCATATCTAGTGATATATAACATTCTTTTTTTACATTACAATGACCTCTTGTGAGAAAATCAAGAAAATATTGCTATGAACAATTTGAAATTATTTCCTACCTATTTCAAAACAGATATGTTTTAAATATTGTATACTATAATAAATTATAGTGTACTTTTGATTACATTTGTGATTAATTATTTTAAATATTATACAGAATTACACTGCTTTAGGCATAACTAGAGTACTATTGTCTGTAAATTCAACAATTCAACATAAGAAAATAATAGAGGTATCTTATATTGTGAGATACTGTATATGTTCTGTGTGCAAGTAGCGGTTGGCAGTTCCTATGTTGGTAGTGTCATGCCTAATGTAACTAGTGCACATGAGTATGGCATAGTGTTTACACACACTGTTGATCTGGTTTCATGTATTCCATTTCTCACAATTATGTTTATATTTATAATACTTATATATAAATATGTTTGGCTATGAGTTAAGTGCCATGCTCAGCTTGTGTGTTTTGCTATAGCTGCCTCTCTGATATATATCAATGCTGCTGTTCTAATAAAATAAGTAGAGGATCAAAATCATTCTTAGTATGTTAAATTTATATTTAACTTACCCATGAGCTCAATGGCCTGCTTGATATTGTCACCAACAACAGAATCTTTTCCAGTCTCCTTTGAGGCCATGTGTTTTGCAGCTAGTATAGCACCAATTACACCCTTCTTTCTCACCCTAGAAAAATTAATTTCAGAACCTTTAACCAAAGATATAATAATAATAATAATAATAATAATAATAATAATAATAATAATATAATATATTAAACTTGTTTATTACTCTAGTGATGTCAGCTAATGCAAAACGCTTTAAGGAGTAAAAAAAAGTCTACAGATAATAAGAAAATTTAGGCTGTTATTTTCCTTCTTTAGTTTAAAAAAATAAAAGCGTTAAAACATCTTGCAAGTTGTGTACAAATTCAAAATCACAAATCTTCACAATTCGTAAGCCTCACTGAAAACAAGACCTTGATGGGCCATTACAACCTTTTTAGTCTTACAGCAGAGCAGTTAATTAATTCCAAAAAATCTAAAATTTTTTCCTGAATGACAACTCATAACAGTAATGACAACACAAACTTTGAAACAAAGTTTAGAGAGCCTAAGCATAACACTTACTCTGGGCTCCAGCTTGCCAGCTGCTTGCGTGCAAGCATGAGAATATTATCATCCATGGCACTACCACTGTGTGTTTCAGAGCCAAAGGCTACACGACATAACATCTCCATGATCATTTCAACCACACTGGCATCCACATCAGGAACTTTATCAAGCAGATTCTGCAAGATGAGCATTATATATTATCCAAGAATACTTACTTAAGAAAATAATTACACAAGAAACAGTGATATAGGAATTTTAAGATATTAATTCTAGCAAACAATATAACTGATGAAAGGGGTATCGGTATAATATATGTATAATAATAAAAATTAATAATAATAATAATAATAATAATAATAGATAATATATATATATATATAATATATATATATATATATATATATATATAATATATATATATATATATATATATTTATATATTTATATTTCACTTTTTATCTTATATTTTGCACCAGACAGCTCAATATAAATAAAAGTTATTTATTACTTTCTTATTTATTTTCTTAAAATTACATTTCGTTTTAGTACTTTTGGTAGTTTTACTGTTTTATGTTTATAAGATAAATAAAAACAAAATTGTAAAAATATTATAACCTATTGTAATTTGAATATTGAACTAATGAAGATTTCAACTAAAAGTAAAGAGTTTTTATACTTTATCCACCATACCAGAATACATTTGTAGCTTTGATTTGACAGATTATTTAAAAACAACGGAAACTCTTTTTCTCTACACACACATGAAAATGATCTGAAATTATGCAAATGTTTAATAAATTAACAGTTTTTAATTAAGTGAGAACAATAACTGTGATTTTCAAACAGTATAAAGATGTGCATGACTACAAAAACGAATATGAGTATCGGAAGGAACATTAATCAGTTCAGTGTTTCAAAAGCACATGAAACAATATTTTTATGTAGCAGCAGTTCTCTGGAAAGGCATTTCAAATAATTCTATCTCTCTAGCCAGTACTGTGATATGAGATCATTGTAACTTGATTGAGAAGATAGTTTGGACATCGATAGAGATTCTGACTCTTCCGATAGCCATTTCTACTTCTTACAGCTTTCTGAATCTTACTATACGGAAGAGGATGATAAACAATCTACGCCCTTCAATGTGACGTATGTGACATTATGTTGTAGATGTAGATGGCAGACATTTTGCATTTGGTGATGTTAAACCAAGTATCAATTATTACGCCTTTCAGATACACCGTAAATCTGCGATGTAGAATCAAACGGTTTGTTTCCAAAATCTGCTGCATACATGAAAAACAAGGGTGAGTGCATCATCTAGTCCCAACTTAACAGTATTTTAACAACATTACAAATAATATTTAACATTATTTGTAATATTGCTCTATTTTGTATTAACTCATATTATTTTTAGTTAAAATATTAATTCATTCAATATTCAAATTACAATTGAATATAATTAGGAAGAGTTTCATGCCCTAAAACATCTGGAAATATGCTTTTAAAAATATGTATTTATGACCTAAATATTCTGAAAAATGCTCTTTAATACACACTTAAAATTAATAATATTTCATTTCCTATATACACCTTTCTTGATGAAATTCAAGACAAGCATACATGAAAAGGTATATTTTCATGCAAACATAATACACATAAGAGCCAAAAACTGGTACACTTAACTAATACCGTAGAACTAGGCATAGAGACACAGAAATAGGCAAGAAGTCACAAGTGCCGCAACATGATGTGGCGTGAACTCGACTAATGTCTGAAGTAGTACTGGAGGTAATTGACATCATGAATCCTGCTGGGCTGTCCATAAACTCGTAAGAGTATGAGGGGGTGGAGATTGCTTCTGAACAGTAAGCAAAGAATTCCAGATATGCTCAATAATGTTCATGCCTGGGGATTATAGGGGTCAGAGGAAGTGTGTAAATTCAGTGTTCCTGTAGCAAATCTGTAGCAATCCTGGATGAGTGGAATGTGGCATTGTTCTTCTGGAATTGTCCAAGTCCATCAGGATGTATAATGGACATGAATGGGTGCAGGTGATCACACAGGATGCTTACATACAGGTCATCTGTCAGTTGTACCTAGACACATCAGGGGTCTCATATCACTCCACCTGCACACACCCCAATAACATCAGAGCCTCCACCACCTTGAACAGTCCTCTGTTCGCATTCAGGGTCCATGGATTAATGATGTTGTCACCGTACTTGTACACGTCCATCCACTCGAAACAATGTGAAACAAAATACATCAGACTAGGCAATGTGTTTCCAGTCATCAACAGTCCAATGTCAAGGGTTGACGGGCCCAGGTGATGCTTTGTGATGGGCAGAAATAAAGGATACACGAGTGAGCCTTCTGCTCCAAATCCGCATATCAATAATGTCTCATTGAATGGTTTACATGCTGGCACTTGATGATTCAGCAATGAAATCGGCAGCAATTTACGGAGGGGTTGTACTTCTTTCACATATAATGGTTCTCCTTGGTCATCGTCGGTCCCGTTCTTGCAATTACCTTTTTTGCAGCCACAGCAATGCAGGAGGTTTCATGTGTTACTGGATTCCCAATATTCATGGTACACACGTGAGACTGTCATACATAAAAATCTAAATTTCATCGCAACCACGGAGATGCTATGTGCCATCTCTCTAACACCGTCTATAATAAATACCATGTTCGGTCACTTAAATCATGATAACCTGCCATTGTAGCAGTAGTAACTGATCTAACAACTGTACCAGACTAAGGTACAGTGGTTAGTTGTAATATAGTCGTTTCTGACCTTATTTTGTTTGGTTCCAATCTCTCTATTTCAATATTCATGATTGTACCAGCTTTTTTTGGCTCTTCAGTGTACAATCTTACTTTGCAGGAGAAATGATTAAAGTAAAGATTCAGCTTGGAAAAGTTCATTGAATGTCTAGTTGCATTTCTTCTGCCTAATTTCAAAAAATGTGATATCAAGAATTAACCTACATTTGTACAAATATTTTATTACAGAAAAGAAAGGGAGAAACCGCAAACTGATATAAACATTCTGTAATCAATGAATGCTCACTAATAAATAGATTATATGAAAAGATAACATGTTTTGGAGATAAGTCTCTATTTTAAAGAAATATGCAAAATATGCGCCTATAATGACACGACTATACACTAGTAGGGAAAATTAGCCAAATATGCACAAACATTGACCTACATAGTATCCAACTGAACAATTTAATGTCAAAAAATTTCTATTAGCTATGAAATGAAAAAATGACCAAAATGGGCAAAATCATAGATATCCCCTCTAGTTATATTATTATTATTATTATTATTATTATTATTATTATTATTATTATTATTATTATATTATTCTTGCAATTTTGTTTTTCGTTATTTACCATCTCTAATAAACATAAACCCTGAAAACTACAAAAATTGATAAAACAAAACCTAATTTTGGGAAAATAAGGAAGAAATTATTAAAATAGTTTTATTTATATTGAGCTGTCGGATGCAAATTAGAAGATAAAAGGTTGAAATTTTGGGAAAGTACAGAATTTACAGGCTACAATTTGTATTTAGCCCTTTTTATGATCTGCATCAGAACATGAGATATTCTTAAAAAAAAAAAAAAGGAAAAAATATTTTTTTTTCTATTTTCTACTTCATTCTTGTAGATAGTAAGAGTCAAAATCTGATATAAACATACCATTCATACTGTTACGTGTAACTGTTGTGTACATTTCTGTTTTGTGTTAAGTTCATGGTCCTTAAACAGTATATAAATAAACATTTTAAACTTGGACGGAAAGACAATATTCTCTTACACACTACTCATTTTCTTTTGGAAGTTAAGCCTGTATTTACTCCCCTAATGACACTCACCAAAAGTAGCCACTGATGTGGCAGTAATGTACTCAAATTCTCCATTGCCAAAGTAGTCAACACAGAGAGAGCAGCGCGCATGGTCCCAGCACTGCCTGTCCCTACATGTATCAGGAGGCGCTGCACCACAGCCTGTGCCTGCCAGGAAGGCAGATGTAGAAGGCATAACCTACGCCAGACAAAGCAAGCACTTTTTAAGGTCGAAGGCACAAACGATTTTACCAAAAATACGCTCACCGCCTCTCTTTACATGTGTGCCTACTGCATTGGGGCAGCTTACATTTAATAGGAACAGAAGAATATGAAATAGTAATCCCCCAAAAATTAGAAAAGCTTAAGAAAAAACGTATTTTATTTACCAAGATACATTAAATAGTAATTATTGCCCTCATCTGCTGTATCCATCAATTTCCAAAATAACAATTTAATCATAGTTCTAGGATTAATTTGAATGAAATGTTAAAAATAATCCTCACAACAGCCCAAATTCTACCCAATTACAAACTACTGCTATTTTATTGAACAAATACAAACTACTCTCAATTCTTACTTGTACCAACATGACGCGTGATCTACTACTGCTGGATCAGGGGACTTCAACAGTACAAATAAAATCTCCATGAGGGCAGAACGATATTCCTTGATAACCTATATAAAAAAGCAATAATTAGGATTAGGAAATAAAAAAATCTTTATTGTAACATTTGTAATATAAAACTCAAATGGGTACCATAACACTGTACAAAATTGAAAACGTAATTGAAGAATAATTTCGCAAAAGCATTGTAACATGATTTGATATTTCCATAGAATACATAGAATAGTTAATCTTACAACTCACCACCAGCATAGTTGAGAATGTAGTAACAAGTAGTTTTTCACGGAAAATGCCCAACCGTGCCTTGCTCTTAAATAAAGCTTGTACAGTTGACTGTGCAACTGGAACATTAGCATGAAGAACCAAGAGCATTATCAAATCAAGAGGTTTATGTTTAGATGCAGAATGTACTCCCTTGATTGCATTAAGCCAAGCTTCTGCCATTGCCCGAAAACTCATTACTGATAATTTGAGAACTTCCACAGTCAGTAGTTCACAGTTCTCGACTGAAGTGGATCCTTTAGTGTTTGAATTCCCTGCCAGTGATAGCAGCGGTGAAGTAAAATCCAGGTGTTGACGAAAGCTTGATACAATCTAACAACATAATACCAAAGATATACAAAGAATAGTTATTGGTTGCATCATCAGGTGTTCTGGGACTTGAAGAATTGATTAAAAGATTTAAACAATTATTTTTCGGTGCTGTTGGTCAAATCTTAAATGGATTATTAAGTCTCTTCCATCCATTTTATTATACCTAAATTTGTCTAAGTGTGATTTTTAACGTCTTTGTTATTTGTCTCAGAACAGCTGAAGATGTGACCAATTGGGGCACAAAACGTGGTTTATGCAAGAAACAACTAAAACATAAGTAATTTAGAATGATTTGTTTTATTGTCTGTAATTTGAGAGGATACCACAGTATGCAATAATATTAAATAGATAGTCAATAATTTTTGGTCTCTCCCTGTTAATAAGAATGTTCAATGGTTCTAAGTGAAAGGTGGAACCCTAGTGTTACACATATATCTTGATTTGAATTGATGTACTAAAAACCATTCAAATGAAGTCTTTGTGTCAAGTATATACTTCATTATGCCACTAATATAATTTTTCTTTATCGCAAATAATTCAATATTTCATTCATTTACCCTCACTTATTCGATATTCTTTCCATCATACACTTTTACTAATCAATGAATCAGTCCTTTCATCTTACAGTTCAGTAATATCTACTCAAAATTAATTATCTACTCAAATATAGTCAGTCAATCAAACTCAATTATAATCTATTTAAAATTTCCTTCAATTTATGTACAATACTTTTTGTTACACACACCATTTAGATTCAACAGGTAGTTGATGTTTAACAAATGGTAGAACTTCTTACTTTTCGGTCAGATTGGTATTGAAATGGCTAACTAGAAATCTTATCTGAGTTCAGTAACTTTAAGTCTTGCTAATAATTTTCAAACTACGGCCAATAATTATTAAAACTCCTGCCAAATATACTCTATGGACACAAAAAACCAATTAACTAGTTATTGGTTCATAGGTTTTCTGTTTTGCCAAGAGTTTTGTTATGTAATGATCAATATTACAGATCAATAAAACCTAATAAAGTTGTTATTGCTATTATTGTTGTTGGTGGTGGTGTGCTAGAGGGGATGTTGGATGCAGGTCTCGACCATACAGGATCAAACCTCAAATAGACACCAGGAAGCATAAATCTTGTTGTTTACTTATTAGAATCACAACAGGTTTTTCATTTTTTTGTTTTTGATGAAATTCTGGATTTGCCAAATTTATTGCAGAGACTACCAGTTTGTATACCATAGCAAATATCTGATTTCTAGAATGTATCAAAAGATAATTCAGAACTTTTCCTGAAAACATTTGTTTCTGATACCAGTCAATTATTATTTCATTTTCTTTATCTGTTAGTTTAAGATTTAGAAAGCTAATTTCTCTATTGCTGTTCCAATTCAGAAGTTAAAATTCATCTGGCATGAAATTTGTTGTGTATGTCAACCAAGGTATCAATATTACATTGACGCAAACAAATAATCAAGTCATCCATGTACCTGTAATAAAATACTACATGAAAGTGAATTTGGGAGATGACGACTTCTATTTGTTCCATAATTAGGTTGACAGCAGTAAGTCAATTCCTCCATCATGTCAAGTCCAACATTTGTAAAGGATTACTGTTGTCAGCAAATATTTTTTTATATAATTTTTTATCAATTATTACACCCAGATCCTTATAATGAAAAACAACTTCCAATATCTAAACCACCAATGGAATAATTAAGAATCCCCGACATTTTTAATTACGACCTTATGACCATGAATATACAATCATCTGCAAAGAAATTAAATGAGGAGAATTTTAGCAGTGTTCATATCTTTAATATAAAAAAGTAGCAATGAACCTAAGGAGGCAGCTTGAGGAACTCCTGAATTGCGATATAAGGTATAGATTTACATTCCATGTATTAAATTATTGAAGTTCTATTTGTCAAATAACTGATAAACCAATTCAAGGAAACCCCATGGATATTCAAAGCCTAGATTTATTATTCAAAATATTCAGATGTACTTCATGAAAAGCTTTGCTTAAATAAATATTTATAATTAACATTTAAAAAAGATTATAGAAAGATTTTTCAAAAAAAATAAGTTTCAAAAAGTCAGTAACAATTCTTTGAAAAAACTACTGGTTTTCGCAGTTTCTGCTCAAAATGAAGGCAATTTATAAAAAAAAGATTTTCTTAAACACTGCTCAAAATTTTATCTTTGAATTTTTTCCATGGAAAAAACAAGCGAAGGTTCACATAACAGAATAGGTCTCATTTTCATTGAACTCTCTGAATTATCAAAAATTGAATGTTGAAAATAATGGAAGACACAATTAGATTTTCATGCAAGTGTCAGCCCAAATGAATATGTCAGATCGTCTGTGTGCTGTAGCAATGAAGTGCACAGCTAATTAACTTAATGGAACTGAGAGTCGGCATAAAAAAAAATTTGTTGGTTGAAAGCACTTTCAGGTACATGTAGTACAATTATATTTTGGAGATTTTACAGATAATGAAATTAAGTATGTGCTGTTGTAGTGTAAAGTATGTGTGTCGCTAGTTTAAAAATGCAATGAAAATTCTTTCAGTCATTTGCCAATAATATTTTTTTAAAGTCAAAGTTCTCAACAAAAAAATACTTCAAAACCGATCTTTTTTTATTTAATTTATTAAAAGCCCCTTTTAACAAATAAGGTAGCAAAAATTATTAGTTCTATACACAATTCCCTGAACCCATTAAATCATTAAATTAAATTAATAGCTATAACTACTGTACGCATTATCTAGTAAACAAAGACAACTTACCTTAGGCATCTCATCAGAATTTGTGACCGTCACAAGGAAACGCACCACATTTGGAAGATAATCAAGCTGCACAGATCCCAAACATTTCATCACATTTTCACTCACTGATTTTTGCAATTCAGGTGTTAATGTCAAATTGGTTAATGCATCTAATATGGATGGAGTAACAGGACTCATTTCACAATCCCATAACAGAAGTTCACTGTAAAAAAATTTATTTCATAAGTAGAATTGCCCTCTCCCCAACTGATCAGCACAAAAAGTGTTCAGTTCAAAGTTTTTAATATTAATTTATGAATATCACATACCTTAGTTTTTTAGCAGTTTCCTCATGCTGTGAATCAAGAATTATAT
>BOPP01000065.1:1815091-1889027 GCA_017312745.1 Gryllus bimaculatus | reverse complement strand
TGCTATTTCCTTAATTCAATTTCCCCTTATAATTTCGATAAAGGGAGTGTACCAGAATAAAGATGATATTATTTTCAATAATGAGATATATTTTTAAATAATTGATTACAGTATTTAGTGGATTGTATTCAAAAGAAAAAAAATGATGTAGGCTGAAATGTACTTTTCATTGCATTCGATATATTTTACATATTTGACAACTTTCCTTCATTGCATAATTTACAAACTGTTAGTTAATGCACCAAACAAATAAACCTTTTGCATATTTCGCACAATTATTTCTTTAAGCTGCGTAACATACTGAACGAGATCTTTGCACAAGGGCACGCAGGTAGTCTCTGAGGCCCATGCAAAGTTCTAGATTGTCTCGCCACCAGAAAAGATAAAAATACTCTTCCTCAAAAGAGGTGTGAAATATCTGTCGAAAGAAAAGGTACCTGGAGGCAAAGGTCAGGGAAGCCAAACTACAATCACAATATTATAGAAAAGACATCCCGTTTCTCAGACCACCTGCATGCACTGCTGGGTTAATGATTTCTAATATTTATTTGGAATTTTTATGAAGTTCATGCACAAAGGAATAAGAAAGATTATACCAATTATTCTGTTTAACTATGAATATCTACATTCACAAATACCACCTTGGTCAACTGCAATGATTTCTTCAAATTTTCAGTATCATTGAAGAATTCTTCAAGTGTTGGAATAAATCCATTGGAACCAGTGACATTCAAGGGAAAGCTAGAGTTTTTTTCCAATTTATTTTTAAGGTCTTGAATAAAGATCGTCTGATCTTCCGCTGCAGAAATTGAAAGTTATTTTATCTGAATACACTACTAAATAAATTTTTTAAAAAAAAGCTTATGGACACTTACAGAGCACGTATGCTTCGGAATCACGCAAATTAAATCCACATGACGAAAGGACTTTTTCGAAGTAGGGCACCTGTTGTTTATCTTGCGTTGCGAAACGCATATTTCTCGCCTTAGTACCTGAACTTTGGGATACTTCGGTTTGTAAAACGGCATTGCACGATTTCTGTCGACTTACAGGCAAATGATGATCCGCCCTACGTTCCTTTGGAACATTTACGTTCTCTTTATCAGGTTCTGACACTACTCCTAAATCCAATTTCTTTGCAGAAGTGTCAAGCTCATTTGATGATTTAACGTTCTGAGTACGAATTGCCACAGGACTGGCAGACACTGTCCGCTTAATCCTCCGCTTGTACATTTTAAAAAAGTGCAAACATTAAATCCAGAAAAGACAGTAAAAACCAAAACTACTTGTCACATAACCGAGTATTTTATATGTTATGTACCACGATTAAAATCGACAATCTTTCAATAAAACCCACAGAGTTACTCTCGCGTTCGCGCCATTCCCATCGCTCCTACTTCTTCTAACTTAATTCTAACTTTTCCCGCGCACACTACTCAAAGAGAAACTACATAGAGTGGCTGTCACATGTCAGTCCATATTACTTCATAGACAGGCTGTCCCTATAGTTTCAGCGCTCGTAGTGGAGGCTCTCCAAACTATTAGCCGCCATGTTTTTTGAAGTCAAAACATACGAGTGGCGGTATATTCAACTACTATACTGAATCAAATTGTGTTTTTTGTATCACAACTTATTTCTTTATGGTTTTTCGTTTAAATAACGGTATTTAAATAACGGTATTGCAATAACATTAACTTTCAAACTTTATGCAAACTACAATAACATTTCAATTGCGTCCATTCTTATGACAAAAATAGATCTATGCAATCGAAAATAAGCAACATGTATTTAAAGTTTTTCACTTCGTTATCCTAACATATTGTCATTCCGTTTTTAAACGATTGGTTTTTGATCTTGACAACACACAAGAGGATTCATATTACGGGCAGCCTGCGCCCACCCGTCCGTAACCAGCGCCAAACGTAATGCTAGAATACTTCGTTTCCCAGAGGGCGCTACTTCGACTGCGAAAACATGGCTTCAAAGATAGAGACGCTTCATTCACTATGTAGTATATTATAGCTCGTTGAATATCTCACGGTATTTCGCGTCTTCTTAAGATACTATATCTATGGTATTTCGCTTCTTTCTCAGTCGTGCCGCTAAATGCCGCATGATCGCGAGCGTATCGAGCACTGCTGGCGATCATGCGACACGACTGAGAAAGATTCAAAATACCGTGAGATCGTGAAGATTTGGCCACGCGCCAAAAAATAAAAACTCAAGTATAGTTAAAAAGTGTCATTGATATGCCCAGGATGACGTCACAACGTTTGTCGGGAAAGAGTTGGGTGAAACCTCTGTTGTGCGCGAAAGCGATTCCTAGAGAATTACTAAGTTTTTGGCTGTATTATGAGCTGTAATATTTCCTACTTTGACGGTACATTGGGACGAGTCCAAATGATTATTAAAAAATGCACCAAATACCTAAATTGACATATTTAATAAGGAGGCAAACATTCCAAGGTACATGGGTGGAAGAGTAAAGAGTTATTCATTTCTAAAAATCCAAGGAACAGTGCTGTTAGCAGACCTGTAAAGAGTAAATAAATAAACAAAACATTTAGGAAAGATATACACAGTCACTCGAACTAGGTTATTATCGAATAACGAAAAACTTTTATTAAATGAATGTTCGTATATTTGGCAAAGACAATTGAAAGTTTTGTAAGAAATGGGCGATAACACAAACGTTTAGAAGATGACGATTAGGAATTTGGAAAAGGGAAAGGTAATTAAATGTATTATTTGGATTTTAGTTAGAAATTATTGCAATAAAGACATTAAGGAAAACTAAAGACATCTAAAAATTGGAATGTAAAAATTTACAGCGAGTTTGACCGGAGAGAAGAACTGTCCTTTGTTTCAAATTGCATGGTAAAGAAGAACAGTGCAACAATGCTTATAGACAGACAACAACTCCAGGGTCCAGCAACCAAGGTCACGTAGATCTGAAATGATTTTGTAAGGCCAAGACATGTAATTAATTACGTATTATTTAGTAACTGGTCATTAGAATCAATTTGAATTTCAAAATAAGTGTACTCGCGCGAATTAAATGTATATTACATATATATAAATGAGTTAATGTTATTTGGAGTTGTTTCTTTCAAGATATGTTGTTGGTATATTCAAAGGGAAATGTATATGTCCGTATTATCTTTCGCGAATATTGTTACGAATAAAATTAATACTTATCATATCACAGTCATTATTAAATAATCTGTGTGGTATTTGTTGATAATAAGTAACAGAAACCCAATGACAGGAGAAGGAGATAAAAGAATGAGATCGCTAAATCAAATATTATATATTTCGGTTTTCCTGCGTACAGGGGCGACTTCGCAAATTCTACACAAATATTATAAAATTTGTCCTGCTGGCGAAACCACACACTTGGGTATTTTCATGATTTCGCCGAGGAAAATCAAACATTTGTAGACTTGGCTAGTCAAACATAAAAAATCATATTCGCTTTAAAGATTTGTGACTTACTCAGCGTGTGGAGTAAAATAGTTAAAAACGGAAATTCATTGGTAGATTTTAATTTTATGTTTTGATTATCATTACATTAAACTTAAATAATCGTTTGGAAAAATCCAGAATTTTATGTACACATCTCCAAAACGTTCGTTAATTTCCACAGAACTAGAGAAACTTTCAATACTTAGTTAACTAGAATTTAATACATATATTGTAACACCTCCACTCATCTCTCTCGGCGAAGGGAAATGCGCGGTAGCGGCCCGGTTATATGCTCAGTCGGTTCCTATTCCCTTTGCTCGTTTAAAATTTAGCCAATTGTAACAATTTCCTTTGCTCATTTAAAATTAGGTGATGGAAGGAATTATTAACGAAAACTTAATGGATATTCAAAATAAACATTTTGATCACTGTAAAAGACAAAGTTTATTCCTGGACAAACGTACCAGGGAAGTTCCATTAATAAAATAAAAAAGAAAGGAAAGATTGAATAAAAAGAACAAGAAACAAGAGATTAAAATTGAAGAAAAGGCTTACACTAGAGAAGAGTACAAAAATTATTTTATAGCTAGGATTTTACAGCGTTGTCCCTGAGGACCTTTCTTGTGCCCTGGCGCGGCACCGCTTTGGACAATACTTCAAAAGGTTTATTGCCCCCAGTTACATTGCCTGAGCGCCCTTCGTGGCAGATGTGCTATCGAGGGGCCTGAGGGGCGCGGTAGGGCGACCTTCGCAGGAATTCGTTCGGGGCGCACGCCGCTCACCAACGGCGGCTGCGGCGGTCAGTTGGCGTCTGGCGGCCGTCCGTGACGTCAGCAAGATGGGTCGTCTGGAGCTGCTTCTGCTGGAACTGTTAGATAATCGGGGTATATCACCCCCGATCGCAGGTGCGGAGCACACAACAATATTCTCCCTCTGAACTATGCAATCCTCTCAAATACAAATTCAGAAGTTGCGAAATCCTGTAGCGAATACGCAATTACAAAGGATTCGGCCAATTTACTTTTGAAGTTGTTTTTGCACTTCCTCTAAAATTCTCACTGAGAATTCCGGTCTATCACCCAGTCGATGTCAACGAAGTGCTTTCAGAGGCACACTCGCCTCTCCCCGCGAATAAGCTTGGCTTCCCACCCCAGAGAAGTCTCTCTACGACTGAAATTGAACAAAGTGTCTTCAGAGGCGCACTCGCCTTCTCCGCCGACTGGCTCCCACCCCAGAGAAGTCTCTCTCCCAACTGAAATTTGTTTCTCATAAATGCACGAAGTTTAACTTTTAATCCCCCCCTCTCCGTCATATGTTCTTGCTCCCTACAACGATCGCGTCGCTATTGGCTAAAGGTGATGGCGTTGTACACTAAATTTGGCCAATAGGCTTCGGCGGAGAGATAGGAATTTTCCAGTCTGTTTCTGTCTCCGTCGGAAACATAGATGTCCTTCTCTGTTGTCGCCTCGAAAGTAGGCTAAGTCTCTGAAGGGGCTTCCACGTACTGACTTATTGCTTCGGTTCCCCGATCACGATGACAGGCGTTTCGGAAGTATTCCAGATGTGGGCGCCTTACAAGTTACCCTTCTTTGGCCGTTGGGGCGAGGGTGTCATCAACATCGAATGCGGTCAGGGATCGTGGCTGTTGCAAGAAGGGGGGCGCGTGACGCCGCATGTTTTTCTTGAGTTAAAATAGTTTATTCGAAGTCCTACGTTTATACTCTAGTGGTCAATTATCTTTATAATCTCACATTTGTCCACGCGAGCCTACCCAAAAATATCCTAATAGATTTTCAATAACACAAATATGTTTGCATTTTAATGGGTTGAATTTCAATATTTAAGTCACACGCTTAGAGTATTATCCAATGATTATAATGTTAACATTTTTTTGAAAATTATTTTCAATATCTTTTGCTTGGCAAGTTTTAATCAACATTTGACGCCATTTCGTGTAATGCAATTGAAACAACTTGATAGCGTTGGTAACAGAAGAAAACAGTTGATTTGGTGGCCTACACGTACGTAATATTTGGGCTTGGTCATAGCTAACGGAAAGTTCACACGTTGCCAATACTGATGTGCCAGTTACGGCATTGCCACCACCTAGATAGCGACTGGAAATGGCTGTTTACACAGAGCTAGTAATGGCATGCAAGATGAGATATTTTTCTCGCTGCTTATGCATGTTCTTTTACGTGCTGCTGCGTAGTCAGCGCGCAAGCAACTGTGTGCAAGGCAAATTTTCCGTAAACTTTTTCGTATTCACTTCATTTGCGTTGGAGAAGTTATCTATCCCAATTTTTGTTGCTGCAATTGCCAGAAGTGTGGCATTTCAGGCTTCGAAGTTTTTATATTCTAGTACAAAATATCTCCCAGATTTTCCGATTCTCTTTTTGTCAGTTTGTTCTTTCTTCATTCAAGAAGGCTTCTGCTTTAGTAGGTGGCTAAGCTTATAGTAGGTGGCCAAATTATTAAAGACTAACATTTTGGTGTTTTGTAGTTTAACTGCATTTTTCAAGCACATTTTTGGCTGTTGGTCTCTGAGGTATTTTTTATTGTTGAGAGTGTATTATTAAAATGATTAAAAAACATATTTATGTACAAGTATTTTTAGATAAAATTAATACTAGGATTTAGGGGCGCCACCCTTTGATACGATTATAGCTTCAATGCGTCGCGGGACGCTCTCTACACAGGCGTTTGAATCTAGTTCAATGTTGTGAAGCCATTCTAAGTTGAGAGTTTCAATTAACTTACCCTTAGTGTTGATTAATTGCTTGGCAATCGACCGTTTGGTGAGCTCCCACATGTCTATATGGAGTTCATGTTTGGTGAATTCACCGGTCAGGACAAATGGGTATTATTTTCTGCCACGGACGCTGTAATTCTCCTGGCTTTGTGGCACGATGCTGAATCGTGCATGAAATGGTATTATTGATTACCAGGGCGTAACAACCAACTTAATCACCATTCTTAGAGCTGCGAAATGTGACATTAACAGAGTTTCTAGTACACGCGTGTACTGGTCTTGCATCATTGTCTCTTCTACTATGCGAAGGCGCCCCTTATACTCTTCCCTGAGGTCGTTGACCACACCATGACGAACTGGATGTTTAACCCTCCCCCCTGGATGGAACAGTTCCCCCGGGCGACGTCGGACAAATGAACTTTAGTCGACCAAAATCTGAAATGTTGATTCTTCAGGGAAGCATACTGCAGTAGTCGCCCGCGCACCCTTGAAGAAGCCGCCAAAACAGAGTTCTAACGCCACTCAAGAGAGGGCGACAGCAGCAGCCGCCGCGGCGCCGTCTCGCACGGCTAAGCACCGCAAAGCGCACCACCACCCTCACCCAGGGGCCACCCAGCGGACCCTTAGCCCCGGCGGGGTATAAAGCGGCGCCCCAGCGAGCAGAAAGTCAGGGCCAGCCACACAAGAAAGGGGCCACAGCACGTCGCCTTCACCTTCCGCGCACTGCCCCCGCACAAGCTCCCTGAGCTATGCGACGCGGGGGAGCAGCAAGTGCGAGGGAGGCGGTCGGCGCTCACGGTTGTGAATGGTTACGCTGTACTTGTGTCATTAGGAATAAATCTGTTTTTATGAACAGTACGTTTTTGTTGGACACAACACATACCTGTAGTTTTAGAAGAAAAAAAAAACATTATTGAAGAAATGCACTAGTGATATAAATACATGAAAAGATTGTTTTACTCGAATCTATTCTCCAACAGTCATATTTCAGAGTTGTCTGTCGAATTACAGTCGCTTACCCTTTATGGCTTGGGTGAAGAGTGTTTTTTGATAAGGCGACGACCTATCTTTAGCGACTGTCTCCGGTCTGCCCTTTTGGAAATCTACTCCCTCGACGTTTATCATCATAGTCAGACGGAAAACCATATTTTCACGATTTTTGAAGGAGAAATCCCCGATTCTGATATTAGTATGATGACTGGTGATTATTTTCTTGTCTAATTTACCCACGCGGCCTGCTTTTAGTTTTTTTCGCATCAATTTTTATTATTATTCTATTAACAACAGTTCTCGAAACACCAACCAAAGTTTCTATATCTCTGTCAATGTGTGGAGTGAAGTAATAGTGTTTGTAGTTCTTTATTTTTCCTTGGAGATGTTACCCTACTTAAAATTTTCGAAGCTGTGACGTTACATTGTAAATTAAAATGAAATTCATTCATAAAATTTACTAAAATTAATGAAGTAAGGAAGAATACTGACGTTTTGATAATTTTGAAAAGGAAAAACTTTCATAAAACAATTAAAAAATAATTTGCATGTCTTCATTACAGCTGCAGTTTTTAATAAACTTGAACTAAATGGAAGTATTATTACTTATTTCTTAAATAGCGTAGTCATCCAGTGTTGCCACTTATTATTGTTGCGATAACAATTTTAAATTGTGTTGTACGTGAGTGCATTTGAATAAGTTGATTTCATTGATCGAATGACAACGCTACATGCGCACTCTCATTCTTGTTTTCTCTTTGCGCAGGACAAGAGTCAGTCAGTCACGAGACGTAGCTCTTGAGCGTGTTTTTCAACCAAAGTTTTTTTTGTACTAATGTAATTCTTCAGTTTTGTGTGTTAATGAATTATAATTAAAATCATTGTGTTCTCATTTTACTTCCTGAACAACATGGTAGAATAGCGTGTTTCTGTGTAAAAGAGAAACACTATAAAGTGAATTTTTTCGACACGTGGTCGGCCGTAATTGTCGAGTCGCTTCGCACTCATGTAATCGCGTTTCGGCGTGAGTACAAAATGTCCAGTGGACTGAGATTTTTTGTCGGAGATCGCCATAGAGGTTCTTCACGGAATTGAGAAGCTGATCGGGAAGGTTAATTGGGCCACGTGGAAATTCACGTCGAAGAATTTATTGTGAGCAGTTGAAGGAGCATACAAGGTGTGTACTGGAGAGTTGAAGAAACCCCCAGACCATTTTCGAAAGCGCAAGTGTCGTGGAACGTGCAAGATATGTGGAGGTTTTAAAAAATGGGACAAAGCAGATCTCGCGGGTGCTCATATTTTAGTGAAGACGTTGGATTCGAAAGTAGCTTCATTGCTGGCTTGCGAGTCCGCGAGGGAAATGTGGATGAAATTTCATTCTGTTTTTGAACAAATACAGCCAGCTGGACATGCCGTTCAGTCTGCGTTTTTCGGGTATAGCATGTTGCCGGGTGACGATTTAATCCGTCATATTTCGAGATTCGAGGGGCTCGTCTTGCGGATGCAACAGTTGAACGTGAGCCAGTTGACTCACCGCTGATGCCGGAGCGATTGCTGGACACTCTGCAGGAAAGTTACGAGAGTTTCCGACTGTCTAGGTGGGCACACTCGGAAGATAAACAGAAGGACACATTCGTGGCCCAAGTTCGCGGGTTCAAACCCCATCGAAGCCGCGGATTTTAAGAGCGAAAAAATCCTTAGTTCGCCTTCCTTCGTAGGGAAAGCAAAGCCGGCTGTCCCATGTTCGTAGATTTGCTGCCTGTCTTTAAGCCTAAATGAAGGCTGAGCTAAATTCAAATCGACTTCGTCGCCTTAGTAATACCTTCTTTCTCCGTTAGATGGTGAAAGGATCGCAGCGTGGTCAGACGGAAGAGCGGGCCTGATGGCCCGAGTTTCTTCACGTAAAATAAGGCATGAATTCATTTCAATTCACATTGATAACGTACTGTACGTTCCTAATGGTTGTCGCAATTTGATGTCACTCGCTGATATTATGGACAAAGGGTCGTCCTTGCGAGGTGATGACAAAAGGTGCAAGTTCGTCGCCAAAGATAACGCTGTGCGTTTATGTTGTGATAGGTATGGATTGTTATACAAGTTGCATATTCATGCATTGAGTAATTCCAATAGTAAAGTCAACCTGTCATCGACCGAGTCTCTCCAAGAGCATGAACCATCAAAACAGATGTCACATGGAAAGATTTCTGCGAGAGCACGGCATAAATGTCTAGTGAGATTACTTCTTTTGAAGAGCTTGCGATGGGAGGCAGCAGAGGGCTTCTTTCACGTCTAACACGCAACGAGCGACGAGAGCTGGTGAGGTCATGAAGGCTGATGTGTGTGGACCGGTGGAGGAGGAGTCACTTGGAGGATCTGAGTACTTCGTCTGTTTCACCTATGATGACTCAAAGTTTCGCATTGTTAAGTGTTTGAAAGAGAAGTCGCAGGTTGCTGCTGCTGTTGAAGAGTTGCTGAAGTTGGTTGATACTCAATGCGGACGCCCACTGAAGGTTTTCCACTGTGATGGCGGGCTGGACTTCAAAAGTGGGAGAGTCAAGTTGAGTCCTCTCAAGGTCAACAGAGTTCAACTGGCTATCAAAAATCCTGGTTCGTCTGAGCAATCGAACGGGTGCGCACCAACCGTAGTCATGCTGCTCCAGGCTGCAAGATAAGAAGTTGCCAAAGTTGTTGTGGGCTGAATCAGGAGTCTTCGTTGGTTATTCTCATAAAATCGACGAGTAGTCTAGATTCGAGGTGCAAGAAAGATAGAACAAAGAAAAAGTATTGTTTTTGAACCAGAAACAATGACAGCTATTGCTGTTATATTAATAACAAATTTTATTATTATATTAACAATTTTTTTGTAATTTGAACCCTTGTGATTTCCTTGAAAGTTTTTAGTGACTTTCTTGAAAGCCGGCCATGCTGGTTTTTTGGTCTGTCATTGATTCTTCAAATATAGTATCTTTTTCCAATTTCCTTGTCTGTGATTCAACAAATATCCCCTCTTTAACCTTTGCATAAAATATTCCTGGAAATGTCTTACATATATATTTGTTAACAGTTACCACCCTGTTTAAAGACTAAACAAATTACTCCACAAGTCCCAGTTTGTCCCACCAGTCCCAAGTGTAGAGGACGAACATTTTCTGAGTTTACAAGACTGTCATACAGTATATTTTTGGTTCTTGGCACAAGAATTCCTCTCTAAGATCTTTTTTAGTCTAGTAGTTAGATTGTGCTCTGCAACAAACAAATATTTGTTCCCATTATATAAGAAAACAGGTTCCCCACTCACTTTTGAGGGGTCTATAAAAAGCCTCTGCTCATTTGTAATGTATTTTTTAACTCTCAAAGATTTCACGAGGAATATCATGATAGGAATGGCAATATCATGGCAGTATGCAAGATTACCTTCTTTAGAAAAGTACGGGACAAATTGCTCTTCACGGCGTCTATACCATGCAAATGTTTTCTTTTAGTCTTGATCCCAGGATTTGAGCAGTAACCTTAGAAAGACCTAAGTTTCTTATCAAATTATTAAGTTCCTTTTGTGTGATCTGTTGAGAATGCTTGATATCCTCTTCTTGAACAGGATCTGGATCACTGCAATTGTCTTCAGTCTGAAGGTCATACGTTTCCAAATGTTACTGACGGAGAAGGCACAGGAAAAGCTGGTTGATAAGCGATGGGTCTTTTTGCTGACAAGAGAATACGATAAACGCTATTTTTCAAGCTGTTTGAATTATAGCCTTTAGCGTCACGTACATAGAAATAACAATTATCTACATGATTTCAAGAATCACGCCATATCATTGGAACACCAAAAGGCATACCATTTTTCCCCCCTTGACTCAATTTCCTTAATTATTTAACACAAGTATAACACCCTTTTTTGGGATCCCATTTTTTGTCCAGATCTCCTAGCTTCATACCAAAGTGGACATGGTATTGCCTTTTTAACAAAGTTTGTGATGTTCTGTCTTCTTTTTCTTGCCACAAAACTCCAACAAATGTGACAAAATATGTCAGGATTATTTTTACATTATCTGGAAGGCATATTATTTCAAAACACACACATAAAGCAAATAAATCATCCACGCAAAAATGTAAGTGCTCATTAACTAAAAACTGATAGTTTACTCAACATGAATTAATGTAAATGTAAAAGAAGTATTGTTGCGTACTGCAGTTGTGTTAACAACTTTGACAATGAATTTCATGGTATTTCCTTCCTTTCAACAGAAGTAACATCTAGATATGTCCAATACACTGATCATAAAGGTCGCAATTGTGAAAAATTGGCATGTGATATAGTTTGTATTTTCAAAATCGGGATTAACTTTACCTATCTAATTATATACCTATTTTGAAGAAACCCCCAGAATTTATTTACATAAAAAACAGTTAAAAACTGTGTGGAGTGCTTTGGGGAAAAGTTAAATTGAAGTTACATTTATCATGCATCTAGAATCATTTTAGTTAGAATGTTGCAGATGAATGTAATTTATCTCGTGCATAATTTGTATTATCTTTGTGTTTATACATAAATATAAAGACATACACCCTCCCCTTCCAAATTCATCTCTGGATTAACCTACTTGATAACTAGCCAAGAAATTTGTACTCAAAATTTTCAGATTTCAAGAAATCTGAAGCATTTGCGTCCACTAAATAAAAACAAACACTAAATTATAATATAAATCAATTGTGCAAACTGTTTGAAAAATATTTCAGTATCTAATATTCAAATATATATGAATGAAAATGTCACTTCTGCCATAGAAATCAACTTTCTCTTTCATAAATTTTAACAGAAAATCAGCAAATTGTTTTGAAAATCAGACGATAACATACACTTTCTTTACTGGAGCAAAACAATTTGAAGCCATTTTAAGGAAAATTATTTTTATTAACTCTAGTTTTCAGAAGAATGATTGTTGTGGATCTTCTATGGCACAAAGCTTTATAAGATATCTTAACATGTCAAGTTTCCAGTTGCCTCATTATCAAAAATAGTGAAATTAGCTAACCATATGCTCATATTCACTTGTCATTGATATAAAAAGGTACATAAAATGAAACAAACTTAACACCAAGAATGAAATATTTATATATAAAACAACATTACAATAAAAGATAACATGTAATGCGTAAATACACTATGTTCAGTTGCAGGCCCACAGAACATAGTCAAATAAGCCATTCAATTACAATCTGAATCTCATAGCTTATACATTTGTTTAATTGAACACCATGTAGATTGTATTATGATTGGAAGACAAGAAATATGATGATTATTGAAATTCTTTGGCAATACATGAATGAAGTATATTATATATATCATTACATTACAGGGCACTAATGCAAGCACAGTTTGGAATTATTCTCTACAGACTATCATTGTCACGAGAACAAGTTCTTTACAGCATAAAAAATATATGCCCTGAGTATGACCACAAAATTTTAAAGAACTTGGCAACATTGAATATAACAAGGCTGTTTAGCTAACATTCAATCTGAGATTTTGAGCATTACATTAACATTTTTATTATATTTACATTATTTCTATACAAATTTGAACATGAACATTAAAAATAACAACTTTGGTATGCATATATACAGGTATACATAAAATATTTACAAAATGAGGAAAACAAGTAATATTTTAATTAACTGTCAACAGAATTAACAAATGTGGGAAACTGAACCAGGCACTCAAGTTCTATTAATTTCCCTCTGAGGATAAGTAAACAGTAGTTATGCTTTAATGAACAATAGAATGCAATGAAAATTATTTTAAAAACATGAATGTGTAAGAAAATCTTATTTCAAAATTCAGTTGCCAACTACAGACATTAATTTATGACATTTCAGCTGCCAGAACATTTACAACTGCAGTGTTCAACTGTAATGTCATTGTCTTATGTTTAACACAATTCCTGTAACTAAAAATAGCAGAACATTTGAATACAAATTAGCCTACATTACTTTTATGCCACTAGTGATTCATATAATTTGTGAAAATATATTAAAAAAATTAATCAAAAACAAATTGAGACAGACCTAATATCTTTAAGAGTATCCATTTATTGAGGTAAAAAACATCAAAAACCACCTTCCAGACACTTTTAATGCCAAAAACCCATCAATACTGAGAACTCCAAAAGCTTATCAAAAATGTTTCTGAAAATAAACTTCTCTCAAGATAAAAATAATGAAATGATTTATCATATGGAATGTACCTTAAGTGTTGAAGTTCTCTCATTTACCTCAGTTATCAATATCTACAGGGGAACCATAGGAAATATAATTTCTTCACTAATATAACAATAGTTACAGGTAATAGAGATTTCAGTCTTCTTATATTCATTAACAACACCATTTAGCTGTCTCCAATATAAACGTCAATTTGTAAGTTTAATTTTTCTTGCTTTTTACACTTCTGGTACATAAATGGTTCAGTTAGGAAGTGTTCACGGGTTGCAAAAATACTGCAGAGAAGTAAGTAGAAAATGTAATTACAAAGTTGATTACAACAAAAGTTGTATATTTTGAGAAAAAAAACTAGTTTGATGATTAAGTAGATTCAAGAATTTACTGTAAAATAAATTTCTTGAAGTTTTTAATATTTTTAAATCACAATGAAGCATCAAAAGGGGCATATCATAAAAGGTTTATACGAATTAGCATTCCAGTATAAAATCACGGTTTTAAGTTGCAGGTTGGAGACTGCATTAATTATTATACAAATATAAACATACAAAGCACCAAGCTAGTGAAATAATGTTTAAGATGTGTACGCTGAGCTTAACAAAATTTGGATATATCCAGGTAATCAGATCTGGATCATTTCAATATAAATTTAAAATATGTAAGAATGCTGTCTGGCACATAACACATTTCGTAAACATTAACCAAAACAAAATATAATCACTGTAACATGAGAGATTCTAAGTTTCGAAATAAAATAGTATCTTTAACAGCATTGAACACAAGTTTGATATTTTCAGTATCAACTGCTGTGGTGAAGTGATGAAACAAAACTCGTCTAGGATCTCTCTTTAAAACAAGAAATAAAGACAAAATAAATTTTTGCACATCAGCAAGATTCCAAGAGCTTCCTTCAAACTGAGGAAAGAAAGTACGAATGTCTGATTCACCACTCTGCAATTTTTGCGCCAAGAGATCAGTCTTGTTGATAAACAAAATGATTGATACTTCTCGAAACACCATGTTATTCACAATTGTTGCAAAAATAGTCCGAGATTCTTCCAGTCTGTTTGTAGTTCTAAATAAAAAAGAAAAACTATTAGTTCTACACTCATAACATGCAGTAAAATTCTAATTATATTTAAATATAAAAATAATTAGAAAATTTTATATTCCTTACAAAACTTCAAAGAAGTGGCAAGTTAAATAAACTCTTATCACTCAATCATCTTAACTCAATTTACACATTTAATGTTCAATCGGGAAAGAAAAATATGACTTAGCCTTGTTAGACAATGATCAGTTCAAATGTAAATTCAGCATTTCCAACACATAAGAAAATCTGCGCGTCCTCAGAGCACACCTAGTTAGTTACCTTACATGACATTTTTCTTGTTTAGAGTTTTTTTAAATACTAGACTATCTGTGATAATTTTGAAATTAATACTTAAGAGATACATTTGAAATTTACACAGATTATCACTGCTAGCATGTCAAGTTTACAGGACTGGCTTTTCTTCTCAGCATTTGAAGTCGTGTGGCTGTCATAATTTAGAAGTGTAAATCTTTTCACTTCCGAGAATCTTTGTAGCAATTCTGCATCGAATCCCTCCTTAAATGCATCTTCAAGTAGTTCAGTTAATGCTTCAGTGTTGGAAAATGTGTTTGATTCAGGACTGCAAATACTGGTGCAATTGTCAGGGTTTTCTTCAAAATTCTGATTGCATTTTCTTTCTCTATCCCAAACAAACATTTTATTTGCTCTTGAACAATTATACAGTGGCCTGGCTATTAAAGCATAGTTGTTGATGCATTTTCTAAAATAGCTTGACAATCACAGGAAACTGAACCACAGTTATACAAAGCCCTTATCTTATATGAAATGCACAATATCTTACACCTTTTTTAGACAAACTGAAGTAGAAATTTGAATTTGAGGTATTTGACATCACCGCAATTGTGTTTTACGTAAGAAATTTCTTGGGATTGAGAGTCACATTTTTTCCTTTTAATTTACTCAAAGAAAATTATGTACACTTTTAATTGTCAGTTGCTTGCACTTTCCTTTAAAAATAAATCAATAAAGCTAAAAATTTGTGGTTTCTGCTGCTTTATTTAAAATTTCAACCTCAATTCAAGAAGTGATGTCTGCTATTTTACAGATGACAAAGCCATCTATAAAAGCAAAACCAACAACTGGCGCTGCAACCAACAATTTGGCTACTTTGAGGCACCTGCTGAATTTAAAAAGTTTACTGATTAGCCCTTTTCTTCATTTATGGATGACTTTGAGGACAACTGAAATAATGGTGATAATCCATCACCATTGCCAACATGATCTTGATAGCTCTCCCAAGAATTTCATTTGCAAGTAGTAATTTATGCCTCTCAATTCATTTCAACTATGCCCACTTCTTTTAAGATATTTAGCAAAGTGGCTCAGTCAAATGAAGCACTGGCCTTTTTTGAAATCCTTATAGGTTACTATGTGAGTTTTTACCCCAAGGATATCTAATTTTGATAACCTTTAATCAGATTTATTCACTGCATGAAAGGGTCATTTAGAATACAAATATTCACTGAGGATCAACAATACTGATACAACCTGAATCTGAAATGATTTCTAGGTCACCAGGAGATGAGAAATGCTTGTTCACGTCTAACTTTTTTGTTTCCTTGCAGAAAAAACGAATGAGTCACTTGCCACTGACTCAGAATGTTTTCGTACTCCAGAAATCATTAGAAGAGCGCTTCCATTTAGACCACAAAACTGGAGCTTAGCCATTTTTAGAAGCTCAGCAGAGATGTAAGATATGCCCAATGGGTTGTTAATGGGGAGGGACCTGATGATTTTGACATGAGAAGAAGTTAGGTGATAAATTACATCATTTGTGGATTCTTTTGCAATTGGAAAGGGGCAGTATAGAATCGCTTGGAAATAATTATCTAACCATTCATAAGTATCTTGATGATTAAGAAAAAGACCTGTGTTCTTGCTTTGAAGCCATTACAAGAGAGCTTCGTATCCTGAGATTCGGTGTTCAAATGTTTCAGAGTGTCATTTCATCTGAAATGCCCCATAAATTGCCTCAACCTGAGCTATTTCATATGCAACCTTTGATTTAAGGATCACTTCAGCAGTTAACGTTTGATGGGTTCAGATTTCTTCATGGTTGGAGTTTAGAATTAGATAATTCAACTGAAAACCACTTTAGGTTGTAGCCAAATTTCCTTAGAAGAGTTCCGAGAGGCTTGTTTCAACCATACTTTCTGCAGATTACATAAGAGGTGTCTATTTTAAAACAGAAAATCCTTCACATTTCCGGACATTTGCGTTTTGTTTTGAGAGGCGTCTTAAAGACTTTAGAGAAGATCCCAAGGTCTTAATGCTCACTGGAATCACTTCTGATTGAATATTCACAGGTGAATTGCCTCTATTGCAAGGTCCTTAAACAATTTATTTTGTAGACAGTGTGGATTGGGTTAGAATTTCTTGCAGAGCTTTACGCCATCCATAAAAATAAATAAACACACAGAAGAGATTTGTATTTCAGTTTTACAATACTTATACCCAAATTCTGAATGTAACAGCAGGTTGGGATACGGAAACAAGTAAATGAAGAGCACAAGTGAATCACATTGAACTATAGCTCAATTTTTTTTTTGCTTAGCTAAGTATTCCCTTCTTTCATACTTTATCGTAATTATTATTACAGAATTACACCATACAATAATAATTTAATTAATGTTCGATTTGTTAAAAATGTATTAATTTAAATGTTCAAAATATAAAAAAATGTCCTTAAATACAAAATTAGAAAAATGTTTTTTAGGATTACAAAATTTTACGTATTGTGAAATATTTGAAAAAAACAGTATTACCAGTGTTTAGGATGTATTCAATAAAAGGACAATATGATTTAGAAGCACTAATGAATCACAACATTGAACACTTCTCTAACACACATACACATACCTGAATTTCATGTCTGCATGAAACAAAACCACAAGGTTAACATAAAATTCAAAAATTTCATTGTCAAGGAGCATCCTCAATTTGAGAATACAGAATAAAATAGTAAAACCTAATAATACACTTGTCTCTCTTGAATTGTGGCTTTCCCTTTAGCATTATTATATTTTCACACAGTAGTAAAAGAGGAAATTTAAAACCTTTTTTGGTGTCAGGGAAAGAATGCCTTTACATCAAAATTGCAACAATACTTTTCAGGAACAATACATCACTAACACATACAATGAAGTAAAAATTAAGACGCACTAAGAGTTGAATTTGCTTTCCCATTTTGATATAAATCCCCCTAACAATTTTTCCATTTATTAACAGTGAAGACAACCCTTTAGTTGGGAGATTAATTGCACATGGAGTATGTGAATATGGTGTACAGTTATTTATAGAACGTTATAATTTATATTTAATTCTGGGCATTATGTAAACTGACATGAATAGCAATAGTACATTAACTTTTTTTAAATAATATCTATATTTCCACACTTCATGAAAAGAACATCAAAAAATAAAATACATAATCATGTGCAGGGGCGGATCCAGCCCATCCTTTCGGAGAGGGCCATCATAGATTTATGTTAAATAATGAACACATTAGTTATTATATTGTATATTATTTCTGTACTGTAATTATAATACTACACAATATTGTTTAAATAATTATATAATTCGAACATCAATACATATTTAAATAAATTTTAGAAAATTTTTCTTGGCCTTTTGTGTGGTTGGGGGCATCCCCCTTGCTGGATTCACCACTGGTCGTGTGGTGTACGACACAATTAAAAGTGTTATTTGTGAAATTTCTGGTTTGATATTTGGAACTAATGCAATAATAATATAAGATTATAGGATGACAAAAAACACGGAAAATTATTAACCACATTAACATAAAAACAAAATATCAAACACCAAAATTGTATACTCTGTGCAAATAAAGTAATTAAATACGTCATCATTGCCAACAATATTATTTATTAACAAAGCAGCTTTGGATGGCTTAGCCATCATCAGTTTTCTAGTACAAGAAGAAAAACAAGAACATTAAAACGTGAATTTTTTTTTGATTTGACAATGAAATTATAATAAAGGTTACTAATAACTTGCACCCTTTGGAAAATTGTGTGTGTGTGTGGGAGGGGGGGGGGGGTAAGTCATTTAATACTAAATGAAAGTGAATGAAATAGAATTAGAACACATAAAATTTGAAACAGAAAACATAGAAATGTAAGTTGAGCCATTCCTTACCTGCTGTATGGAAGCCACAAAAACGACAACGCATAGTGGGGCGAGTGGTGTCTACTAATAATTTTAGTAGAGGAGAAGGGCTATGGTTTATGTTTTCATTCAATAAGTTATTATTTAAATGAATATACAGGTTTTCTAAAGATAATTGGAGTGGTAGTGATTTTCTATTTCCAGTATACAAATGTTTGTGTGGATTGAATGTATGGCCTGTGTGGAGTGGCCTATTGGCAAAGTAAGATTTACAGGTGTTGTGTTTCCAAGCATGTATATGTTCCTTAATTCTGGTAATAAAAGTTCTGCCTGTTTGACCAATATATTTGGCTTCGCAGTCATGGCAATTTAGTGAATAGAAGGCGCTTCTTTCTAGAAGATCTGTGTTTTTTGGGGGTCAGCATTTTTTTGAGGAAATTCTGTGATTTGAATGAAACCTTGATACTTGCTTTGTGAATATTGTGTGCGACTTTTTCTGAAAGGGGTCCAAAATAAGGTAAGCAAGTGTACTTGTCCGGTGTTTGTGTTATTGGAGAAAGTGTAATGTACATTTTTTGTTTCTGCTTGACTATTTTGCAGTGTAGTATGTTGTTAATGAGTTCTGTGCTGTAACTGTTAGACATAGCAATGTGTTGTATGGTGTTCAGTTCTTCCAGAAAATGAGATTTTGTCAGGAGCAGGCTTAGTAATCTGTGTATCACGTAGTGGAAGGCAGAATGTTTATGTTGAATAGGATGTTGTGAAGAGTTGTGGATGAGTGTGTATGTCGATTTTCTGAAAATGTTGAAAGTATGTTTGTTTCCAGATATGCTTATATTAAGTCTAGGTAATTGATAGATTTATCTTCTTTCTGTAGTGAATTGAATAGTAGGATGTGTGTTGTTGAGAAAGTCAGTAAACAGGTCAATTTGTCTAGTCGTACCGGTCCAGAGAACAAGGATGTCGTCTACGTAACGGTGCCAATATGTAATGTTCTTGAGAAGTGGATGGTTTGAAAGGAAGATGGTCTGTTCGAAAGCATCCATAAATATTTCTGCAAGGAGAGAGAGATCGGTGAGCCCATAGGAATTCCTGAAGTTTGTCTATAAAATTTGTTGTCAAAAGTGAAGTAATTTTGGTCCATGCATAGGTTGAAGAGATTTGAAGTTCATCTCGAACGGGAATGGGACATGACGATTTGTCTAGTAAATTATGTAAAAGTAATTTACAATCAGCAGTTGGAGTACTAGGAAATAGATTCTTTACATCAAATGAAACTAGTTTTGCATATGGTGGGACAGGAATGTGGTTAATTTTTTCTATTAGATCGAGGCTGTTTTTTAACAGTATATGTAGGTTTGAACTGAATGTGTTTATGGAAGAGGATATTTAATTTATGAGCACGTTTGTGTGTTAATGTGTTAGTGTAAGAAACTACAGGTCTGATGGGAGTATTTTCTTTATGTAATTTTGGAAGGCCATAGGGTCTAGGGGGAGAAGGGTTAGTTGGTATGTATTGTTTGGGATACGGAAAAAAAAGCTTGTGAATTGTTAAGTTCTTGCTTAAAATGGCAACGATACTTCTTGGTGGGGTCATTGGGAAGTTCTTCAGTCTGGTTGTTGTCAAAAAAGTCATAGATTTTTTTGGTTGTACACATGTTTATTAAGAAAGCTGCTTTTTTAATAAATAATATTGTTGGCAATGCCGATGCATATAATTATTTCATTAGAAATGCCAATGATAACTCACCACAATACCTATACTCAGTGCAACTACTTTAGAGGACATTTCCCCTTTAGGAATTTTCACTAATTTCATTTTCTATACTGTCACAAAAAACAATGAATTGCACATGAGCAAAAATTTCCATTCTTTAAATATATGAAAACCTTTCTCACTTAGAGCTCATATCTAAACAAGTTGAAGAAGGTTAACATTTGTGCTATTTTTGTAATTTTTCTGGAAAAGAGTGAAGTGGACATGCCACGTGTTAGAATGTTTGCTCCTCAAATTTTACTTTTCAAACTACACCCAAATATTACTTTCAATCTAATGATCTTCTCAATTGTCCAATTTTATCTATCATACTTAGTGCCCTTCAGGGCCACTGATGAACTTCCCAAAACCTTCTGAAAACTGAAATAAATAACACCAACTGGACCTGAGCAAAATATTGGCAAATTGCAAAAAATTATTTTAAAAAGGGAAGGTTCTACGAGGTACATCCCAACTTCAAAAGATCAGCTATGAACTGTGCTTTACAGCATTATTGGTCCTGAGAGAATATCCATTAATAAGGCTAATGTGGCTAAGCATCCGGATCAAATTGCATGGAAAATCACATCCCTTTAATTTTATCAAGAAAGATTATTTTTATGTTTTTCCTTCAATTTAATTTTATACAGAAATCGGATTTCTGCATTCCATGGCATCAAATGGGAGCACCTGAAAGCACTATACTTATTGTAAAACTGTAATAGAAAGTTCAATAGCATCTCATTTAGTGGAATTCTTGCTTAAGAAACATCATTTGGGCTCCACCTGGTCCCCAAAACTCATGACCCCCCAGAACTCACCTGTCCCTCACAAAACTTGTGCCCTTAGGGAACACTGTTTTAAGAGCCTTGGACACATAGCTTCCGAGCTAAGCACAATTGGAATACGTGTTGGAGTAATCTGTATTATGTGTCAATCTGCAAGCTTCAGGTTTTTTAGAAATCTTAAATCTGTTGGATGCAGAACTGGGGTGCAATTCCCTATCCAGTATTAGCACACATACAGAATTGTGTGTCAATTGCTTCTTATCAAAACTTATCTGTTGTATAGAACAGAGCTGTCCAATTGGCAGCCCGAAGTGTCACTTATTGTGGCCCGCAAAAGGGTATTTGTCATAAGTCAAAAATCACATGCATCTGTGTTGGTCAAGAAAATTGTGGTTAGTGCACAAGTCCTGTCGGGATCAACACTCCCTTAATGTAAAAATTGAGTAAGTTTAGATTTAAGAATCTCCCCCGATCAACAACTGGAGGAGATTATGTGCACATCGCCCGAATAACGAAAATATGACACGCAAAAATATGACTTTCAAATTGGACACCCCTGGCATAGAGGTATCATACTTAGACAGGATTCCTGACACTTAATTACACCTTAAACAACAAAAACTACATTTACACTTCTATGAAAAGAAAAAAAATTGAAAAAGACATACTTGTCTTCCCAGATGACTTGATCATATTCTGAAGAGGAGACTAGAAATAAAATTGATGTGACACTGTCAAAACACTGAACCCATTTCTGCCTCTGGGATCTTTGACCTCCAACATCCACAAATCTGAATGGAATGTCATTTATGTGAACTACTACTTCTGATACACCTTCTGTTGCTTTTCTGGCATGCAAAATGTCCTGGTGATTTGGAACATAGTCCTATAAAAAATTAGAGAGTACAGTAATTGCAAATATAATTAGTTTCATTATCAGATTTTCCTAAAATTCATATTAAACTTACCGTTCTAGCAATCCTTTCCAAATTCTCACAAAAATAAGGAAGAGAATCAATCTGAAATGTAAATAAAAGTTTATTCTTTGAAATGTCAAAAATAAACTTAATTTCTCTCAGCATCAATGTAAAGTAATTTGAAGTATTCTCGTGAACACAAACCATCAAAGAGTTAAATTACTAGGGTTTGGCTATAAACACTGTATACCCAGATCTTCTGCAGTGACCATTAAAATATAAAATACTGGTATTAGGCTACCATTTACAGCACAATACTAAAGATGATCACTCACCATTTGAAATTCCCTGCGTCTTTCGAATGCTCTTCGAATTCCTGTATCTTGCCACAAACTACGAATTAAAGGGGCATAATTCACAAAAAGTCTCGCATCTAACATAGCACTATTATCAGATTTCATAACTTCGTGCCCATAATCCGCATTAGACAAATTTCCCCAAGGGATGTTTAGTTTGTTTCGAGCATCCACTAAAACCTTCATGCCTCTCAATACATTTTGATAAATGATATGCTGATACTCTTTAAGCAACTCAGGCTCGAACTTTACCCCATGGATAATTCTCATTTGTTTGAGGAAAGTCGATTTCCCACTCTCACCAGCACCAAGTAACAGTAATTTAACTTGCCGTCTGAGAGCTTGCTTCTCTTTCTCCAACAATCTGTCAATTTCTTGACTTTTATGTCTCTGTTCTATTTCTTCTGGGCTTAACTTGAACTGAAGACAACACGAACACGACCGCAAGACGGTCGCCATCTTGCGCCTAGCTCCGCTTCTGAGTGACGGCGGTGCTCCAGCCCAGTCGATCTGGAAAACAGGCGACAATTCGCCTTTACGTTTTCTTATGCGTTTCTCTTCTTCGTCCACCCCGTGGCTGCTCGGCGCTGCTGACACCCGACCTCGCTTGCAGCGGGCTACTAATCATCCCATCAGTTGCCTTTGCAATATGTTTCCAATTATTCAGGAATCTCGTTGCGCGCACAACACAAACATCGGGAACTGTCTGTAAATCGACCGCAATGAATCACGGTCGAGGTAACCACTAATTCCGCCTGCAGAAAATGCAGTGTACGTCATGCGGATTCTGAGTCAGCTTCTGAAACGATAACTGAAGCTGATAATTCGTTAGGGTTGCTAGCTTTAACCAGAGAAAACTTCAGAATTAATATTCTGGCCTTCTAGCTACCACATGAGTTTGTGCCAGAAATGTCTTGGTATTTCAATGAAGAAAAACTAGAAATTCTGAATTTATTTACTTGGAAGCCGCGGAAGTCATGACCACTAAAGCGACAATAAACTCTAAAAATGTATATTAGGCTTCTGTGCTATCTAGTAGCAATGTCATTAGAAAATTGTTTGAAACTTATGAAAGTAACAGCATCAACAAGCGAGTCTATTCTGCTTGTTCCCGATGTACACTCGCGGCAAGAATAAAGGAAAGCTAATCTGTTCCGCGGTTCATCACGGTTCAACAGCATCTCCGAGCGCTACATTCTCAGTTCTGATTATCCCCACGATGATTAGATAGTATGATGATGATTGCGTAAATCTAAAAGTGTGAATAATAATACAGCACAATAACTGATGCGTAACGCTACGTACGTAAAACATAAAACAACAAAACAAGAAGAGATCACTTAATAGTTACAGAATTGCATTTAAAATATCCAACATTCTTCGCATTTTACTTTTGTGAAGAATATACGGGCCTGGAAAGGAACAGCGACGCACGCATGTACCCGGCGTAGGAACCATAACAAATGAAATATCATACCCGCATGCTCCGTTGTAATTGCTGTGTAATGCCATATATAATGCATAGACAAACTATACTCTGTGGAAAATGTCTAAAAGGCCAAAATTAACAACTCAGACATCGTCCTCGGCAGAGTTCCTAAAAATTGTTTGACTCTGTAACAAGCGCATTGACTTTTTCCATTTCCGATTCTATTTTATGCACTTTTCGTGGCAAGTTGTGTGTTTTGCAGCAATAATTGTGAACATTTAATTGGTATTAATGTGCGTTAGTGTTCCAAAAGAGGTGAGCATTCAAAATGTTAGATTGCAGTTTCATTTTCAATGATATTTTGTCTCTCCAATGAAACAAATTGACAGATTAAACTTCTTTTTAAGCCTCCACCAAGGGAACACGCCAACAGCCTTGAGGCAGAAACTTTTACATCGATTGTTATTATGTACCTCAATATGCTACGTAAGTATTGAAAAGTGTCGTATTTGTGTATTTCGTCGAGGGGTTATTTACATACGTATGTTTCAGGAGACAGACTTGTGGCCAGTGGGCGAAAGTTGATGACAGATCTTCACTTGTATGAGATGATGGATGAAGCTGCTATTTATTTGGCACAACATCCTATTTTAACTGTAGTAGTGATTGCTGTGGCTATATCCTGTGGAATTCCTGTTCTCATGTTTGTTGTCTTTGCAATCTTGACAGTTCTCTTCACATTTGCTGGCTTCATTGTCATTGAAGGTTTGTCTCTCATATTTTAATATCTATTATGGACCACTTACCAGGGTAGAAGTAACTCATCCAATACAAGCTTTACAATAGCTTCTCTACAACGACCTAATAGCCTCTCTGATCCTATAGGGACACTTCTGACAGTGGGCTCAGTTCTTTTGTGTGGCTTTGTTCTGGCCATTCTAATCATACTCGTCACCATTGCTGCTACAGTGGGTGTGGCTTATCTTGGTTTCATTGAAGTTTATGGGCTACTACAGAACAGTCCAGAAAACAGTGCTCTAGCACATTTTTTGCCAAGAAAATCAGCCACTCAACATCCTACTATCTCATCTACTGCTCAAAATCTTCATGAAGACTGATTTCTTGCATGTATTTATTAACGAAAAACAGTATTAATTATTATTTTATTTATTTTTGTACTTCGTTTTCATTGGCCAAAGAATCTCAGAAGATAGGGAAAAAAAATGATGAAGAGAAAACTTAAGTTTTTTCTTATTTTCAGTGTTTATAACATTTGCAATGAAAGCTTAATGCAATTTTTCAAGAATGCATGTATGGAAACATTGCGTTGAAATGTCTTTGAAACTTTTCTTTTTTTTTATACCTTTCAAAACAAAAGAATGATTGACTTTACTTGTAAAGAGATCAATCAAAGCTGCATTTTGAGATGTTTAACCATGTCGCTGCATTGTTGAAAGTACTAATAATAAAATTCCCAGAACTCTGAAATCCTTGTTTCACAAACGTGGATAATTCAACTGTTTGGATTGGACTATTTAAAGAAATAGTTTCATACCTAATTTATTTCGCTTAAAAGAACAATTTATTAGGAATTATGGCAGTATTTCATTAGAAAGCAACTAAGTTAAATTTTGCTTCTATTTTCTTTGGGGAATTTATGATGTATGGAGATTTGGTTAAATTTTGCTTTTATTTTCTTTGGGGAATTTATGATGTATGGAGATTTGGTTAAAAATCTTTATCTCTTGCAATTTATAAATCATTGAGGATGTAACAACCCTTTCACACTTGAGAGACAATGTAGAATGTGTGTAATAAAGTGATTTATGTTAAAAGACTCCCAACTAGCTAAAGATAGTTGTTGATCCGTGTTAATTTTTTTTTTTCCTTCCACTGAAATAGCTGCCTTTATCACATTAATTTCATATCGTAAACTGTAATATTACTATAATGGCAATGTAAAAAATAAATTAGATTTGTATTCTGAAAAAGTCTACACTTAAACTTGTTCTGTACAAAACTTTCTGGGGTGATACTTCTGTATTTCCATGGTAGTAAAAAATTATGAGTAGTAAAAAAATGAGATATTTCAAACAATTGCTCTTGATATTGTAGAAATGGTTCATGAAAAATTTTCCTGTGGACATGTTATGCAATATTTTGACGAGAGGTTCATGCATTATGCTTCCAAGGATTACTGTAGTTACACTCAATGCCCATAGAGAACTAACATGTGCAACATATTTTTAAAAAAATCTTTAAAAGTTAATTGTTTCCCTACTTAGCTATCTAACTTTGTTGCACATATAATCAGTGGTCACAAGTAATTTTTGTGAAGCGTTGTTTTTAATTTGCTGTTAATTTAATGCTATTAATTTTTAGTAATGTATTTTAGGCGTTTTCTGCATAGTTTGTTGGAGACTTTTTATGGCATTGTCAAATTCTTAAATTCTTTTTAATCACTAATATACACTCAAAATGAAGTGGAATTAGGAAAATGGAAAGAAGGCTTAAAAATCAGAAAAATTCTATTTTGATTTAATTACAGTGCATAACTTGCATGCGTTTTGTAAAATAAAGTTTGTGTGTTATTCGTTGATTGTTAAGCTGACTTCTCTGACCCCTTCAACTTCTCTGTTTAACAGTATTACTGAATTTTGAAGAGATTGGTGTACTAAGTTATTTACATGTGTCATACCACATCTTGTTACAAGATGGGTGAAAGTTTTATTCACTTTGTACAAATTTCTAGAATTATATATTATTATTGTGTAATTACAATATTACATTTGTCTATTCAACCTGGGAATGCTAACACTTGTTGATAGTCCGTAACAGGAGACTGGATAATTAGAACACTAATGACCCTGATTTCAGTTTTGTCAGTTTGACTTAGAGTGGATAAAGCCGCTTTATTAGTTTGGTTTATTATAGTTTTGGAGGATCCAAGTTGGACGACAGTAATTTTTTTCTGGATATTCACTAATACAGTAGAACATTTATGCAGATATTGTAAAGAATACAGATTTGGTGGTAGAATTATTTGTCAAATAGGAAATAAAGCAAGAAACTTCAGGGGGGTTTTGAATTCTGATGAGAAATTCCCAGGAAACAAAGTTCAAACACTTTTGGTAAATGACCAGCTGGATCCAGCACTCAAAATTAAAATTCTACTGTGCACTACTTGTGTGTTGCCAGTTGCAATATTTTGTTTATTAAGTAGCCAAGTACTCAATACAATGTGGTATAAGACCACGGGGTGACCACATTTTCAGTACATTACTTTACTTATTTTAGGGAAAATATTTTTTTTTGTGTCAAAAAATTTCAACTTCTAAATATTCCCTGATATCTCTCCAACATGTCCACTTCAATGAAATTTTCAAACTTTACCCACCCCCCCTTTTCAGGCCACCCTGCAAGGATTAATACACATTTTGAGTCACAATTTTATGTACACATTTCAGACAGAACTTTTATACATCAATTACTGTATATCAATTTACATTTACATTAGGGAAACCCTATTTGTGAACCTGTTTCTAGTATATTATAAAAAATAAATAACAAAGTAATGACTCTTAGTAAACATAGTAAAATAGCCTGTAGTTCACTGTCATTGTACTGGATGATCTAGCACATAGTTTGACTTGTAAAGTCTATGATCCAATTAGTAAAATATTTACTATCTTGCTTCCTGGTTAAATTCCAAATTTTTTAAAGGGTGGGGATGTGTTGAAAATTTTGACCAATCTATATTTGTGGACAAATTCTTTCAGCTTCAACTTATTCTGGCAAATTCTTATTATAATTGGATGCTGTAATAATGCAGTTCTAATAGCCAATTTTGATATTAAATTTATCAGTAAAACATTTAAGAAAAATATTTGTACATTAGAAGGATTATGTTTAAAAAGTAATGTGAAGATTTAGAACCATTACACAGTATTTTTTCGTATATTTTATTTAGTATTTCTAAAGTAGTCGTGGGGATCTCCGAAACTATTATCTCACAGGATGACCTTGCATCTAACTAATTTTCCAGATATTGCTCTATTGTTTTTATATTTTGTCAATCAAATTTGGTTTCCTTCCCCAGACTAGTGTTTTTGGTAGTTAGAATCTTTTAAATCTTAAAAAATATAAGGTTCTATCAAGTGTTAAACTTTTTTTTTATACACAGCAACAATTATTTCTTTCATCGTGGTCTACATCTAAATGATAATAGAAAAAATCTTTGTAAACGAATGATCTAAGTAATCATTCAGAATTTATTAAACAAAAACAAGGATATATCCATTGCTGTGATGATCAACTTTGTTAAATATTATAATTTAAGAATGCAGACAGAAGTGTAGGATGCATTCAGTGATAGTTAAGGAAAATAGACCGTTTGAGGGTCTTTCACCTGAATGTGCAATGTATTATTAACAAGTGTTAACAAATAGAAAATACCGTACAAGATTCAGAAACTCAGGTATGTGTCTTTATTCAACATGGTTTATATGTAGATGAAATTAAAGCATACAGGTTTGAAAACTACACATTAACATCTTGCATATAAAAGCAGGGAAGTAGCAATATACACTGAAAAAAATGTGATATGTGTAGTAATTAAATGGATAAAGAAGTATAGCTATGAGTTGGTTCAGGAAGTAGTTGGAATTAATTTGAACACAAAAAGATATGGAATTAAAATCATGGGAATATATAGATCTCCAAATGCAGACCCTAGAGAATTCTTGAAACATTTGAAGGGCTACTAAATAAATATAATAAAATAGTAATAGTAAGAGTATTAAAATTAGACATAACAGAAAATAAACTAAGAGATATAATTGAGGGAATTTACATTCATGACAATACTTGGGCCTACATGACTAACAGAAAACTGTAGTAGTTACATAGATCATAGTATTAACCAATATAAAACAGAAACTAACGAGCATATAATCTAGATTTTCATATTTCTGACCACGAAGGGCAAATAAATTACATTCATAACTGTAAACCTCACAAAACAGGTATAAAATTCTCATTTATAGGACATTACACAGAAAAATCTTTCTAAACTCAGTGAATCACTCAAAAGTGAAAAATGGACTGAAGTCTACACAGAACAAACCTCAAACAAATGGAATAAATTTCTTAAAATATTACAAAATCACCTAAATAATAAATGTCCAATAATAATAATAATAATAATAATAATAATAAGGCAGTTGTCAAACAAAAAATTTAAACTATCAAATACAGTTATGGAAATTAAAGAAAAAATGAAACAATCTTTCACATTATTTAAACACGTTAAAGGCTACAGAAAATTGGACCAAACTGAATTAAGAATTGTAAAAGCGAACAGAACTAATACCAAAATAGGAAATGCAAAAAATACAAGTAAACACAATAACGTAAAGCTGTACCATAAAAGCGAGTGATTTAATAATAATTTCCTAAATGCAGGTACTGCAATAAAATATTGCACAGAAACGTGTCTAAATTCCAGAGTTAAACATTTGTTGTATCTAGCCAACACAGATACCACATACATTAAAAAACTGATCGTAACACTAAATAATAGTAAAACAAGTGGATGGGATGATACTACACCAGAAATGGTGAAAAAATACAAGAATTCTCTTGTAAAATTTTAGTTCACCTAATTAATAAATCGCTAGATGCATGGTTTTTCCTGATTTACAGAAAAATAATGTTGTGAAACCAATATTTAAGAAAGATAATTCTTCTGAAGTTGGAAACTGAAGACCAATAATTCTTACGTTGTATTTTGCTTAATTATTTGAGAAAGTGATAGCTGTCAGAATGTACAATTCTTTGGGAAAAAAACAACAAAGTTAGGTAATGAACACGGATTCAGGAATGATAAATCCATTATATAATTAATAAATAAATAAATTATTACTGCAGTTGCTAACTTTATTCATAAAATATACAATAATCTAGAAAATAATAACTTCACTACTGCAGGTTTATGGGCTTATTAAAGGCTTTTGACAGTGTCTCACATAAATTACTTCTTGAAAAACTAGAACATATTGAAATAAGAGGCAATATTCATGAATTACTAAGGTCATTCCAAAGTGTTCAAATTACTGGGAACCAAACAAAAATTAAATAAAGTTAAATTTAATTTTGCTCTAGTTACAGCAGGAGACCTCCATGGATCAGTATTGGGGGCACTACTATTTCTAATATAAATGAATGACATTTCATCATCAAAAAATAAACAGATCTCATATGCAGATGACAACATTAATCAATAGTAATAAAGACACCATAGCAATAAAAGAAAATATGATAGATACAATACATCTCTAAATATCTAAGACAATAATCTAAACTTAAACAAAACACATATGATACAATTTAGTTACTACAAACAAAACCAAAATTACAACATAAATATTTATATAAACAACTAAAGTGTACACCAAGTGTAAAGCTACAAATTTCTTGTAATCTACATTGACCAAAATCTACCATATAATCGACATTGATATCATATGCATAAAAAATAATTCTAACATCTACTTACTGTGAAATCTCTCAGTTTATAACAGTAAAAATGCTCATTACTGTATTTTATGGCATTAAATACACTCGCATTCCGTATGGTATAGAAATTGGGAGGGGGGGCACTATAGGGAACATGGGCAGGGTTGTGATAATACAGAAACGAGCTCTAGATGCATATTTCAGCTGCATTCAAACAAATCTTGTAAAAATGTTTATTAAAAAAATAGAAAATAATGACTGCTGTTGCAATTTATGCACGTAGGGTAATTATGCTCATGAACAACAATAACTCACTTTATTCAAAACAAATATGTATATCAATACAATACAAGAGGAAAGGAAGACTATCACAGGATGTACTCTGCAAAATCCTCCTCAAAGAAGGATCCTTATGAAAACACTGTATTATTCTTATGAAGGAAAGCCAAAATAAATTTAAACGAGCACTAAAAAGTTACTTAATTGAAACTTGCCTGTATAAGTTTAAGGAATTAACATAGGTAGAGAGAACAATGTTACAATAATTAAATATTTTTTACTTCAGGATAAGTTATTTTATATCTTTAGGTTACGCAATTTTGGTTTATATTATGATTTCTATTAACTATATGAAATTTATACTGTGAATACACTATATAAAATTGTATAAAATAGTGAAAACTGTTAGAGAAACAATATTGAATATTTACTTATGTATGATGATGTTACAATACTTGTAATATCAAGTTAATATGAACAAATAAATTATTAAATTGTCATTATTATTTAATTGGATTTTCAAGTTGAGTGCTGAGGACACTGCAAGACACCACCTTTGGTACTTTCAAGCCACAATGTCTTCTCAACATTGCTGTTCTTGTCAACTTGAAAGGTACTGACATACTTTGTTCCTGGATTCTGAACAACTGTTTACTATTAAGGAAACATAATTTTAAAAATTAGAACCAAACAATAATTGCATTTATAAACAATTTAAGAATAAATGTATTTGTATGTATTTTCAAAAAGAAAGAGAATGTTATGAAGACTGCAACTTGGAATGTGAGAAAGATTTATACTATAAGAAACAAGAATTCTAATGGGAAATAAGATAAAGACAAACAAGAAAGGGAAAGATGAAAAAGGAAATGCATACAGAAGAAGAGGAAAGAGAAGCCTCAGCACTGACAAAGAACAAAGTAAAATCCAATCTATTAAATGTGAATGGATAGTATAAAATTAATGAGAATGGAAATAAAATTAGCATATGTACTAACAGGAATCTACAGTAAAACAGAAGAGATGAGAAACTGCCAGAAACACTAAACAACATAGATCACAGACCTTTTGGTAACAGCTCAAGATTTTAATTCAGAAATGGACAGTACTGAAATAAAACCATTCACAGGCTCACAAGGAGAAATAAGAACAAACCACACATGGAAAAGTCCTGATAGGCGGACTTGTGTATTTACAACCTGACAATAACAAACGGTTCAAACATAGGAACAATCATAATTGCACAACAAAACAGAGGGACCAAATCAATCATAGACTATATAATCATCAAACAATTCACAGTACTAATAATGAAAAATAATGGAGTATAGGTAGTCTGATTGATAGACACTTTAACCTACCTAGAAGTTAGTTACACAACACACAAAAAATCCAAATAAAAGAAAAAGGAGCAGTTCAAAATGTAGCTTTTGCAAGAGCATAGGAACACTATTTTAAGAGGATTCCAAAAGTCCCACAGTTTCAAAATTTTTCAGTTCCTTAATGGATTTCAAATGTTACTTTAAGGACATTATAGGAGAGTACAATACAGTCTCTATGCAAATTTTGGATTCGTCATTTGATAAAATAACATTTGAACATTTTTTGAAAATGCACAATTTTGAGCTTATTTTCACCAAAAAACACGAGTTTTTTTTAACTTCACAAGGGATCACCAGAAACACTAGTGCTCATAAATGCAAAAAAATGTATAAAATCACCCACAATGTAAATCTTGCAGATGAGAGGCATTATAAATTACAATTTAGTTACATAATTCAATATTGCAATTGCTGTCCTCACATCAAACATCACTTGAAAAATGTTAGGAATAAATAGAACTCTCGGTCTCATAGGCTAAAAAGTATCTGCCACTTCCGAGGCTTTGTGTTCTTTGGCAAGCGTGCCAGTTGTATGCGTTGTGTCATCTTTAATCAGAAGGGTAGAGAAGTGTTATGTTTCTGTAAAGAAGTGATTAGTAATGTTCTCTGTCATGGTATGATGTCTCTAGCAGACTTTCAGATCCACCGACAAAATCTTAACAGGTTATGGGCCCAGGATTCGCATTAGTGGGTGCCGCGAAGTGATACGTAACGGAAACATTCGCGCGGTCGATTAGAAGGTAAAAGAGGGATCTGTGTGTCGTAAAAATGAATCCTGGAAGCTTAGCGCGCATTGATATGCTATACAAGGCCAATTTTGAGACATGGAAGATTCAAACGGAAGCCCTGCTAATCAAGAACGACGCGTGGAATTACGGCAACGGAAATCATGCCAATCCGGAACGTCTTGAAAACGATGCCTATTCTGGAGCTAGATTAAGGACGTGGACGGAAGCCGATAGCAAGGCGAAAGCAGACCTGATCCTCTCCATAGACCCTTCGGAGTTTAAGCAGGTAAAAGGTTGCACTACCTCGCGCGAAGTGTAGTTAAGGTTGGAAAGTATTTACCAATCCAAAGGGGCCGCGCGGAAAGCAACCCTACTAAAGCAGCTCACGCTACAGAAGATGACGGAAGGGGAGAGAGTGCGTGATTACATCGCGAGGTTTTTCGACGCTGTGGACAAGCTACGCAACATGGACGTGGAAATCAATAATGACCTACTCGCCATCATGCTGCTGTATAGTTTGCCGCCCAGCTTCGAGAATTTTCGCTGTGCAATAGAATCTCGAGACGATTTACCGTCCCCGGAGTCGTTGCGCATCAAAATCGTGGAAGAAATTGACGCGAGGAAATGTGCCGACAGCCACGGCTATGCGCAGAATGCGATGGCAACACACAACTACAAAAAGAACTTCAAGAAAAATGGCAACGAAAAGTGTTAAAGGTCAAAGAAAGAGCCCTTTAAATTCAAATATCACAGATGCCATAAAGTTGGCCATAAGGCGGCGGATTACAGAAGCGCAAAACCGAACGCAAGAAATGCGGAGGATGCAAGTTTTCTCGCTTCGCCTGCAGACTATCCGTACAAGGCGCGTTTGGGATAGGCCACGAAAGAAGAAAAGAAATGGTGCATGAACAGCTCATTTGTGCCAAGATATGGATGATTTCGCGAGAATTGACGCGGACGTGAAAGACAAGCTCAATCTTGCCAGCAGTGCAAGCACCGAAATAACGGCCAAGGGCGTGGCAAAACTTACCACAACTGTGAACTGTGTGACTGAAGGATGCCCTTTACGTTCCGGACCTGCGTTCCAACCAATTTCGGTGGGAAAAAACACTGAAAACGGATTCAGTGTTACCTTCACCAAGACATCAGCAGAAGTGGTTGATCCAAAGGCAAATGTAGCTGTCAGGGCGATGAGAGTCGACGGCCTGTATTATATTCAATCTCAAAACAAGGATTGCAGAAGTGTTGCAAGCAACGACGCGATGAAGGCCCCTGAGAAAACGAAGAAGACCTTGTTAGAAAGGCACCGCATTCTTGAATATCCAGGATCTTCGCGAAGCAGCTAGGAAGGGAACTATCTACTGGTTGAAGCTCGATGATGTCGAGGGTAACTTCGTATGCGAGGTCTGTCTTCAAGGGAAGATGGCTCGTCCACCTTTCCCAAAGAAATCGGAGAGAATCTTGCACTGGTGACAATTTTCTCCGACGTGTGCGACCATGTACGGACATCACTTGGAAAGGTTCGGTACTTTTCGACGTTCATCGACGACGCATCGAGGTGAAATTCCAGAAGTAAAAGAGCGACGTCTTCGATGCTTTTAGAATTCTCCTTGAGACCCAAAAGGGGTGAGGTTCAAATGTCTTCAAACAGATAATGGAACGGAGTACGTTAACCGCAAATTCGACGAAGCCCTCAGACGTTCGGGAATCCAAAGAAGACTTACTGCACCTCACATCCCGGAGCAAAATGGAGTTGCAGAGCGCAAGAATCGGTCCCTGGTAGAAACGGCCCGTTGTCTACTTGCACAGTCCAAGTTGCCTCCATCGTTTTGGGCAGAGGCTGTTTGTACGGCCAACTACATCAGAAACCGCAGTCCAAGCAGCAAACTGAGCGGAAAGACTGTATGAAATCTGGTTCGGTGTTCAATCAGACGTAACCGTTTAATAAATTCCGCTGTACGATTTACTGCCTCGATCGCTCCACAAACAAGGACAAAGTGCACCGCGATCGAGAGAAGGTATATTCCTTGGGTATTCTGATGAAGCAAAGGGGTACAGTCTGGATCCCAAGCGAGAGACGAGTAGAAGTCACCCGGGATGTAAAGTTTGTGGAGTTACCGACTTGCATCACAGGGGAGAACTTCAACAGTCCAGATGTCGTTGGTTGCGAGAAGTTCGAGTATGTAAAACGGAGACCTATCCTCGTTCGCACACTGACGTTGATTTGACTCCGAACGGACTTTATCACGGCAGGCACGGAGGAATCACTGAACTCCACGACAAACGAAGAGTGCCGAATCTGGCTCCGAAACAGGTTTTCGGGGTTTCGCGTCAGAAGAGAGTTCGCCAGTCAGGCACCGTACCCGATTTTCGTGGTTTTGAGCCCGAAGATTTACTGGAAGAAGATGTCCAACGGGCGACCTCCAGTCGAGGACCAGGAAGACCGCGGAAGGTGAAGACAGGACAGCCCTGCAGACTTAGGAAACAGTACAATGAGATGACTGTCGATCAAGATCAAGCGGACGGATGCTACGCATTTTTGTCAGAAATTCCTGAGGCAAGCCATCGCTAGTGCGAAATCTGCTGAGTGGATGGGCGCTATGGCGAACGAGATGACATCCATCTTGAAAAACGACACCTGGACCGTCGTGGATCGATCAGAGAATCACGAGGTCGTCGGAAGCAGAATTGTTACGCAACAAGAACGGGGTCGATGGTAGGCTTGAGAAGAGGAAAGCAAGAATCGTAGCGCGAGGTTTTTCTCAACGTCCTGGTACGGATTTCCGGGAGACTTTCGTGCCTGTTGCAAGAAATAAATCAATTCGATTGGCTGTAGCTCTTGCAGTACGGGAAAACATGCACACCTAGCAATTCGACAAATCAATGTACCTCAACGACGTCCTGGAAGAGGAGGTATACCTGGAGGTACCAGAATACACCGTAGGTATGTTGGAGATGATCACCTGGAGGGAGCAGAAGAAGCGCGACATCAAGAAGAAGGCTGAAGATATGCTTGACAAGTTGTCCCAGGGTAACGAGGTTTGTTACATGAATAAACTCTCTACGGGCTGCGTCAGTCTGGTCGAGTGTGGCACAAACGATTGGGCAACGAGCTTCGCAACTTCGGCGCATCACCAACCGACTAGCATTCCTGTGTTTATTTGAAGAAGCATAGTAATCAACTCATCAGTGTAGAGTATGTCGACGATATCCTTGTCATATCTCAGAATTAGGAGGATATCAGTAATTGCAGAGTACCTGAGCCTAAAATATGAATTGAACGAACTGGGTGATTTAAAGCATTGCCCACGCATGGACTTCATTAGACAAAGATGGAATCTCCATCACTCACACTACGTACATAAAGGGTATACATCGACATTTTGGCATGCTGGATTGCAACCCTAGGCCACTGGATGTAGGCATCAAGCTAACTAAGTCTGAAAATGGAAGAAGTCCGACGGTGATGAACCGCCATATCGTGAGCTGGTGGGCGCTCTAATGTATGTGGCTACACAACTCGATCGGATATATCCCATGTTGCCAGTGCCCTAAGCCCATGCAATGATTGCTATGGCACAAGTCACTGGGCAGCAGCCCAAACGCTACTTCGGTACCTCAAGGAAACTCTAAATTTAGGTCTACGTTTCAACACCGAGCAAGCTGACCTCACTGGATACGCAGATGCAGATTGGGGAAAAAATCTCGATGATAGACGTTCATTCACCGGCTACATATTTACCTGGAATGGAGGTGCCTTGTCCTGGGAGACCTGTGTATATTGACAGCATGAGAGAACTTTCAAAAAAATTACATTTGTGCAATTTTTGAAACGAAAAGGAGAAAAAACAAAGACCTCCAAAATGAACTTTATGTCATATTAAAGAGAGCAATGAGCACAATCCTTTCAAAAAGTTTGATTAAAAAAATAAATAAAATAAAATAAAAATCTTGATTTTGTAATTTTTTAAAATTGCACAAAACCTACTAAAATTTCCAAAAAATTTACGTGAACTTAATGAAAGAACAAATTATGGACAAAAAATTTCATTTGAAGGAAAAATTTTTATCCTGAATTTTTGAAGTTTTAAACAGACAGAAAGAATGTCATACTTTTGAAATTTTCGAAAATTTAGAATTAACCATGAGAATCAGACCTATGTCACCTTTATAACTGTACACTATTCTAAGATTTAATACAAAAAATAAATTTGGGGCATTTTTGAGAAAATTCTGAATCACAGAGCTTCGACTCAGGCCAAATGGGCTTTTTTTTTGTGGCGCGATTTGGAAAAAAAATCTACACACAGCGTAGGCATTAATGTTGATAAATAGCAGACGACCCTTTTGAAAAAATTCTTTTTCGGTATCATGGCCCCCCAAAAACATGTATTTCCATTGAAATCCCTAAATCAATTTTCCACAGCATTAAATAACTTTCTGTACTATGTAAAGCTATGGAAAATAAATTTCGAGATTTCAACGGCAATACACTTTTTTGGGTCTCCTGATACCAAAAAATGGTATGACTCTTGAGATGACACCATACTACTATTGTTTTCAAAATGTAGAAAACTAATTTATTTGACTTGTCTCTCATGCCCTTAATATAAACATTAGCAGCAATTAGTTCACATTATATTCATGAGTACATGTGCTTTAATTAATGTCACAAAAAGCATCTTGAAAACTCACAGTTTTCTGCCAAAACTAGCTCAAAATTTTGCATTTTCAGAAACACTGAAAAGCTAGTTTCTCAAAAATGGCACCAAATTTTTTCTTCAAGGATTTTGAAAGAATAGTGCTAACTGCACTCTTTAATATTAGGTTAAGTTCATTTCATTTTTGTTTTTTTTTCCAAAAATCATACAAATGTAATTTTTTTGCAAGATCACGTTGGTATTATGCACATTTCCAGAAATTTGTAAGCACTATGGTATTTGTGAGTTGAAGTGCTTCAAATGATCCCTAATAAAGTTTTTCGAAAACTCAAAAATTTTCTGTGAAAAAGTGCTTTAAATTTTGAATTTACTGTAGTGCACCATTTTCTTAAAAAATGCTTCAAATGTTCCCAAGAAAATTGCCATTTAGGATGAGGTTTTACTGCTCTTTAATTATCATAAAATAATATTTCTGTTCTACTATTAGGAAAACGAAAAATTATGAAAATTTCACAATGTACTTTGACCGGAGATAGATGGCAGCAGACAATAATATGTGGCAAGTTCGAATAGCTAGCCGAGACGAAAGGAAATAGAAAACTAGCACAGGAAAGTCTGTGCCATTCTGTAGCACCACTAGTTCATATTTAAGCATTGTTGTTTATAAGTTTCAGCTAAGTCCTATGCTTCACTTATTAAATAATTTCAGATGCACTTTTTACGCCTAATTGCAGTATGGTTTGTGGTGACCATTTCAAAAGATTCGTAGGTCTGTGGGGCTGCAGATGTATGCATGATAAGCTAGATATATTAGCAAATGTATGCATGGTAAATTAGATTTAATAGCAGTAATAACTTGTGGTTATGAAGTTGTAACGTGAACTGTAAGACAGAAGTCTGAAAATAAATTATTGAGAGCTATATTTTCTCACAGAAGTGGTCAACGGGACGTTGATGGTATGTAACTATGACACAATAATTGAGATGTTACACTGTCAGCCTTCTATTAGAACCTGATAGGACCTGTGAAGACTGAATAAAACCTCAAGTAGCAAGGCAAATGACAAATTAATAGTGACCGCTTCGCATAATGTTTGTGTGTTGACTGTAAGGCTTTCCGCAATGTTCACTTGCTGCCCAGGATGGCTTTGCTGAAGATTTGTCTACGTTGCACAATAAACATTTGGTCTACTTGTACGCAATAAATGGCAATAATTTTCTTACATAACATTATTGTCAAAATATTGAGTTTTTATTTTGCACCTGGTTTTTCCTCCGTTTTAGTTAGGCATTTTTCTAACTTATAAATATCTTCCCTTCAGTCCCCTGGAAAAGGTATAAATGAAATTTTACTGAAACAACACTTAAGAACGAGGAACCCACAATACATGTGAATGTAAAGGATACGCCCTTTAATTGGATCTTTACTTGAAAAATCAAAAAAAACTCCAGTGCACTTTTCATACCACACCAACTTCTTCCTAATAAATCACATAAAAATACATAATTAAAACAACAGTCACATTACAAGAGATAAGGACAGCATTTGGAGTTTATGAACATGAAATTAACTTACTTGCATATCAATAATTTCTCTTGATCTCTTTCGGTTAGAGGATCACGGTTTAACAGGCCAATTTCATTTTTTAGAGAGTGAACACTTTTCCTCAACTGCTTTTCATGATCCTTGTTATTTTTCTGCGTAAAATAAAAAAGAATGAGATTTTAAAAAGGTTACTTAAAAAATTTGTTGTAATTCTTACAACTACATTAATTTAATACAAGATAAAACAACAATTACAACCCTGAATAATGTGGTCGCAACTTTGGTTTTTTCTGCATTAATGCAGCAATGAACTTGCATGTAGTTTTTGAAAATTTGATGACGCCTCTTGACATTGATTTTTTACCCTCTACAAATCTCCTCTTTTAGGTGCCTCAAATAGGCTCTTAAAAGATAAAAGTAGATTATAATTTTTTAAATAGGCAGAAAAGTTGATATGAAAATTATTTTTTTACATTGTAATATTTTTAGCAGAGAAACATTTTTTATCCACAAAATGGTCCTTATATTTCAATACCTGCAACAGCAAATTTTAATGCTTGAATAAAGAGAGCGGGCATTATTTATTGTTTTATTCTCTTTTGTTGCAGTGTGCAACCAGGATAATCTGGGATTCTACAATTATGGGATATGTGAAGGTTGTTATTGCACAAAGTTGATGTTTTCATAATCAATCAAATGAGTAAAATAAGCATTTGCCAAGAAATCAAATGTTAACATGTAACTCACAAGATTTTCTTACTGGCATTATCTTTTTCTCACAACACTGCTCTATAACTTACAATTCTTGTAAATAGCTATAATGCTTAAAGCCCCATAGTTCAGGCATTTATTTTACCTAAAGTAAGGGTGCAATGAAGCGTGTAAACAATGAAAACTCACATGCAAAAAAAATTGAACAACATTAACAATTATTCACACTCTTTTCTTTTTCTTGTCAAGCTATCTCTTCAAAAACCTGATGGCATCAATCAAAAAAACTCTATTAGTATCTTTTTTCTCTTTCATTTAGATTTTTATAACAATATGTGCTGTTTCTGTTTGCATCAGCTTTTGATAGCATTTAATCACAGGGTCTGCTTGTAAACAAAATGAGGAACAAGGCAAAAAATGGCCTCAGAAGTTAAAATAAGGAAAAAAGGCAAAATTGTAATCTGCTAATAATGTGGAAAAACGCACAAATAATGCAAAATAAAAACTCACCACAGCAACCACATGTACATTTAAGTAATTCCTATTGTTAAAAGTCTTAAACTAGGAATAAGAAAAAAAACACATTTTGAAAAACTCTGATAATGACTTATTCTCAACATTACTCAACAATTACTTATTACCACAATTATATGCTCATATTTACCAATTCTCAACTGATTTCATTAATACCTCCTGCAATCCCTAAGCAAATTACACAATTTTTGTAAACTGCTTAGATTAGTTTCATAATATGCACATAAATATATTTTTTAATTAATCTTACATAAGCATTGGATCGAAAGGTATTGTCTTCATCGATTTGTAATATATTTTTTTGTTTTTCAGTAAATTGTTGCCTCATTTTCTCTTCTGCACTTTCTATCTGTTCAAACTCTTCTTTTAGAGCTGAAACAAACAAATTCAATGATAAAAAAATATAACAAGTATATAAATGTAATAGGACTTAGGACTTTTATTATGCAAAGTAATGAAATGAAAGGGGTCCATAGATAATTGAAATTTTGTTGTTAGTTACATTGTATAAATTAAAAGAAACTAATCAAAGTAATATTTCAATTATCAAATAAATATATAGTAGAAGGGACCATGACAGGTAATAAGATGCAACAACAAAAGATGCTAAAAAAAACAACCTGTCTTGCCCTACTCATCATCCTTCCAGTATGTTTTTTTGAAATTTTTTAATTTTTCGATTTCCTAACGATAGATTTGAAAGTAATTTTAAGCACTTTCATTGTATACAAATCAATGGAAATGTATATATTAAATATTAAAGGTGTGATTACACACGCACACACACACACACACTCTCTCTCTTTCTCTCTTTAGTATATTTGGAAAATAAACAAAACAAAAATTAAACAACACATACAGCAATATTAATTATATGTCAACTTAAAGAGTGCAATTAGCACAATCTAATGTAAAAAATTTGGAGCTGTTTTTGAGAAAATAGTGTTTGAACATTTTTGAAAATGCAGAATTTTTAGCTCATTTTCACAAAAACTTTTGACTTTTTAAGAAATTTTATGAGACATCATTAAAAGCTCATATGCTTTTAAATGAAATAATGAATACCAATTGCAGCTAATATAAATATTAACATGAGAAACTAGACAAAAAATTTTGAACCACATGCACCAATTTTTATTTCTTGCACCTAAACATGCAGCAATTTTCATTTCTTGCACCTAAACATGCGCTTAATTTTAATATTTTTCCACCTAAATTGGGAAACATTTGTCTCTAAAAGTCCGGCCTCTAATGATGTTACGGAATAGACCGGTCATAGCTTTTTTGTTTTGAAAATGGTATCAAAGATTTTCTTTTTAAATCGCTTTATTTTGTTGTTTTAAATATTAAAAATAGACAATAGCAGCCCAGCCAAAAAGTCATTGAAAATCAAAGGTCACAATTTTTTTTTTTGCAAAAATCTTGTTTTTTATGGCTTGGAGGTTAATTGAGGTGATTACAAGAAAGAAGGTTTATGTATTATCTACAAAAATTGTTCTATTCATTTGATACGTACTACAAACCGTTTTGACATTAAAATTGTGTTTCTTTCTCTTCTTTATGAATTTTCCGTATATTTGTGTACCACTGTCAGATTGTAGGATGTCTACATCTTAGCTCATGTTAGTTACTGAAAGATCAATGGAATTTATCATAGTCATTGTCAGTAGAAAAGTAATGGAAATAATCAACAGTAGATGCTTTGGGCATTGCATTAAAATATGGTTGTCCATCCACAGAGGCCGCATACAATAGAGCAAGATACAAAGAACTTAAGTGTTTCTAATGTAGGTGCTCCATATCTCGTCAAAATAATCTTCACTCCATTCTCAATTATAAGTTGTTGAGAACAATTTTCTTCTCGAAAAATTCTGTAGGTTAATACAAATCAGGATGATTTTCAAACATGTTTTCCTCTGTTAAATAGTGCAGATGAGAGAGAGACAGACAGAGACACAGAGAAAGAGAGACAGACAGAGAGAGACAGAGAGAGATGCAGAGAGAGAGAGAGACAGAGAGAAAGAGAGAAAACAAACATTTTGATTCTAAATTTTGGTACAACTCACGTTTACATGTCTGAACTACTTTGCAAATATTCTGTAATCTGATCTATAAGAAAATTCTTTTTGGAGTGAAAACCTCTTCTGGAATATTATGTAACCTTAAAACAAGAAAACGACAAATTATGTTGGAGATATCAAAGAAATAAAATACTAGTCATACTTATAGAGCTTATAATAGCATGAGTGACAATTTGAAAAGATAAGATTTAATAAAATTGCAAAATGAAAATAACAGATATAAGAAAAAGATAAGGAAACTGGCTGATGTGAAGGAAGATTTTGTCGATTCCTTATTCATATCATTACATAACTTTCCGTTTTTTTATATGTCTGCCCAAACAAGTTGCTTGTGAAATTTATTATAGTTCTCAGAAAAAAACAATTTTTATGTAAACAGTTGACTCATGACTGTAGTGAACTCTTGGTTATAATGAAATAAAGACGCTAGTCCCACTTCACTTACATTACAAATAAGCACACGATGATTTGGTTGTAGTGAACTCTGAATCTTTTAAACCGTTTAAAGTGTAAGATTGATACATATTAACCCTTCCAGACTCAATTAATATTAATTAAGTTCCAGGAAAAATATCTTAAGGTATGGCACAAAACCTAGATTAAATCAAAGGAGATGAAACTATCAATCTATTTTGTTTAACCTGGACCCTGGATAAGCATAGAGTAACAGTGATGGTATATGAGATCAAACTCTATCGCGAACAATTTTGAATGGAACAGTGCAAAATTTGTCTTAATGACGTGGTGATAATTAGAAGAACCCAGAAAGACGTTGCATCAACTGATCAAAGGAGCACAAGGAATGTGTTTGGAAATAAATGAACAGAAAACAAAATATATGAGAACAAGAAGAAGTATCAATAAACCAAAATATATGAAGCTAGTACACAAAAATATTGAATGGGTGCATATCATTGAATACTTAGGTTCTCTAATTACAGAATGCGTCATAGAGCAGGACATTAAGAAGAGAATAGCAGGTAATAAATATTATGGTGGTCTCTACTAAATTTTTAAAACCTGAATTTCAAAAAATTGTAAGCTGAAACTGTATATAACCATCATTAAGCCAGTGGTATTGTATGAAAGTGAAACGGACTCGGGAAAGAAAAATCTTACTAAGAATATTTGGCCGATCAAATAAAATCCAATCTGGAGAAGTTGACCCATCACAGAATTGGAAGAGTAGAAACAACCAAAATAGTTACAGGTGAAAAAAAATGGAATGGTTGAATCATCTAATTTGAATGAATTTAGAATGGTATTACATGACATTAGAAAGGTATACATAGGGAGCATGGCCAGTGGGAGAGGAAGTGGTAGCCCTAGATTATGATGGAATGAGAGGTGGAAGAAGACTTGACATAACTAAGTGTTAAAAGATAGCCAAGAAAAGCAGAAGTTAAAAAAATTGGGCTGTTGTAATTAAAGAGCCAAGGCAAAACTATGAGTGCTAAAGAGCTGATAGAAGATGGCTATGTCAGAGCACAAGAAGAACCATGTGAAAATTAAATATAAATTGTCATAATTGCAAAACATTATACTGCACATACATTAATTTGAAAGTTCTGAGCATGCACAATCAAAAAGTACCAACAGAATTCCAATAGTTTTCACAAGGCATACATGGCGGTTTTGCGGTATATTCAACATCATTCTCTGTCCGATGGCTTTATTCATTCATATGTTCTCAACAACAATTTGAAATGATTTATATAAATTTGAACAATTTTTCATCAACAATAGCTGAATAAAATGACATTTAAAAACTATTTCTAATCTGCAAAAAAAGAAATTCCATTCACTTAAAAAAGACAGCCACCTGATCATCTCAGCTGAAGAATATATTTAACAAAGCAATGCAGTCTTCGGCGACATTCATTTGTCATAGAAGCTGTCTAATAAACAGACTACTAATCTGAATGCTCAATTGGAAACATTTGTGAAGTGTCAATATCAATAGCTCACTACACGAAACCTGCAACCGAATCCACATTCACCTGCATCACTTTGCCAGATGACATTAAACAATTAAAATCAATACACAATTTTAAGGACCAAGTAAAATCTTTCCTATTGTATAACCGTTTCTCTACAATTAAAGATCATACTGATAATCAAGAAGGAAAATACTATTTATTTTAACAATGTTCAGAGAATTGGTGAAGTGTATAATCTTAAATAGTCTTTAGCAAGTAATGTACTTCAGCTTCTGGGTCAATGACCCTACCTCAGTCAGGTTTTTCATCCAGTTTCCCTGATTCATTGAGCAAATTCTGACATGACCACTTATTTTGCAAGTTGTATTAGAAGTAGAGCCAAGGGGTGTGAGTCACAATTTTCTTAGCAATACCATAAAATTAAATTTACAGTTTGTTTACTGATGCACCACGTTTTGCAATAAGTTTTCTCGGGAACAAAAATGTATGGCTTTCAATTGTTGCTAACTTCGCATAGTTGGTACTTTTGTTATTCAACCCCATAGGTCTATATTAAGAAGTTGGGGAAGGGATCCTGGAGATCAAGAAAACATGCGCGAATTTATACCTTACCCTATTCAGATTTTGATGAAAAGAAATCAAATAAATATTTACATAATATTGCACTCCCAGTGGAAGATTTGCCACAAGTCAAAATGAGTGTTTTTTCAGGAGAAGCATAGAGAGATTTTGAAACAAGAAAAGAATAAACATTATTTCAGGAATGTGAAAATAATGTATATTAAACTTTTAACATTCTTTAATAATATATCATACAAATACCTTGGGTTGACTATGCGTATGTTTTCTTAACTTTAAAAATAATTGTTTTCAGTTATGGCAGGTTCTACTCAGTATTTGTTGAAATGTTAAGGAGTTATTGAATACATGGTGAAGACAAATTTTCACTATTTCCATTATTTTAGTGCCTGCATTTGTAAATCTTTATTTAGCTCTCAATAAATAAACTGACTTAATAATAGGAACAAATTAGTACAATTATTATTTCCATTAACGAATTTTGATTTACAATACGAACTATCACTTATACAACCAGTTTCATGTTACAATGTTTCACAATCGTTTGAGTTTTCTGTAATGAAATTTCTATAATAATTTTGAAACTGGTGAGTACCACATAAGTTCTTCTTCGTCTGTTATGCCAGGGTTTCTTATAAGCCTTTTGCAAATTCAAGTGTCCTGTATGAGGAAGATCTCTGCAATGTTACCTAGTGTTTATCTGCTGGAACTATTCACCATAAGCTGTTTTATATTCATTAATGAATGGTGCATCTTTTCTTGTTTGCATCACCTTAGTCAGTCCATACAACTTTTTCTCCATGTTCATTCTTGTCAGAGTTGCTACCCATTTGACTAGCCAAATGTTTGAGTCAAAAAACATCTGTTGTCATGTGCTTGAGTTTATATGGATTTCCAGTCTTCTAAACAGTTTGTACGATTGTATGCACACAATGTATATTACAAGAAAACATCCAAAATTAACATGCGGCTGTCTTCTATTATTTGAATAGTTAAGAATGTCACAAGAGGAAAACTGAATTACTTGTTTAAGAATTGTCATCTTTAAGAGTGGAGCTGTAGCATTTTCCCAATATACAGACTTCATTAATAGACACTTTAGTCACCAAATAATTTACTTTATTCGGTGAATTAAAGAGATATTGAAATTTTGGACGATGCAGTAAAATGTAGATTGGTATTGAAACACCAGAATAATTTTAACAATCAACAGAAGCAATAAAAAACAGAGAAGAAAAAATTGATTTTAAAAGTTAATAGAAAACACCTAGAAAACATGTAGGAAATGTACACGAAGGAAAGAAATTTTCTTTAAAAACACGTAAACATTAACTTACCATTAAGTTCTCGTTCCTTTGGGCATCTTTCCTTTATGTACGAAATCGTGACACGATTTTCCTGCTCAATGTCTGCCAGCGATGACACGTTTTGAAACTTATTTTGCCTCATTTTACGATTTTCCTTGTTTTCCATGATGGACACTAAAAACACAAATCATTATCTCCTAATAGTAATAAAAGCTGTAACTATCACTGCGGACAATAAAATCACAGTAAAACCACCAGAGAGAACCGAGGTCAAAAAGCAAAATTGAATTTTTCAATAGACGAATAATGAAATTACCTCGATACAAGTGGGCCAAGTTGATGGTAGACCTCTACCATGAAAGTGAATATTGGTGTATATCTACGGTACTCTTGCTAACTTTCAGAGACAGCCAAAAAGAGCTTCCTGTTTGGATCACTCCATGTTGCTTAATTCTCTGCGTATACAGTGCGTATTCCCGCGCTTACAGTATTACCAACTTACGTTTCAAGGTGCATTTTCACGGACTTCGTGCCATGGAGTAAATACATGCAGCCGACAGGGAGTTTGTGCCACCTCGGACGTTAAAGTTCTATCGATCTTCTGCTCATGCGTAGTTTAGATTTCGCACCACTTTAGTACATCTGAGTATGCGCAGAAAAGAGATAGTGCTAACGCTATGGCGAACACAAACTCCCTAATCTGCTCGTAATCGTTCTTCGAAAGAATCGATTTAGAATCGCATCCTCGCTCCGCGGCGCGAATGGGCGCGTAGTCCGCTGTCAGCGCTGCTTTCGCGTCCGCTGTCAGTAGAAACCTATTACGATACAATTCAATCGGTGAAAGTGTTTCACGTGAATTGATAATACATGTGTCCACTTTGTTTACCAGCATGTTACATATTAAAGTGGATAACTAGTTTTCCATTGAGATAATTTAAATCAGATTTCAGCGTGTAGTGTCTTCGTTTGTCTTGACAGTTCAGTTAAAAAAAATGTCGAAAAAAACAGCACTAAAGAAAACATTAGAATATTTAACTTATGACAACATACTACTAGAGAAAGAAATAGTTGAACTTCAGATTGAGCTTTCACTTAAAGGAAAGAGACAGCACTGCTTTAATCTTGAGTAAGTACTAGTAGTGTATTTTCCTTTGGATGGAAATTTCATATCAAATGAATTGGCAAGTTAATTTGTAATAACCTTTACTTGTTATTTTTTTTTTACAAATATTTTTACTTTTGTATTTTGCATTGTTTTGAAACAATTAGATATACTGGAGATGTGGGAAGACTTCATATTAATTGAATTTTTCAAATAAGGTTAAACCAAAAAATATTTTTGTAATTGTAGATTTTGTTGTGGATGTTCCCAGATCTGATGAAGATGATGCTGACACACGTATCACTGAATTGGATTACAAGAAAGAAAAACATCTTTCACAGCTCTCTACCGTTTACGCTGGAATCAATTTTGTCTCAGTGACACGCTTTGACATAGACATGAAAATTCGCGTTTATCGCGGAGTGGGCGAATTAGATTATATTCGTTTTGATTTCCAGTTTGAAATTGAAGAGGTAAAATCTTAAAATCTACTAAATTCTGAAAATGAATTGATTTCTAACAAAAGCTGACATTTTATATTGAATGTCATATTTGAAACATTTTCTTCTTGTGACTTGTTCTAAGAAGAAACTAAATTCATTTTGAAGGGAGAAAGAACCTTTTATTCAAATAATGTTGACACATATATAATTTGTTACTTTTCTGCATAGTTTTCAGCAATTTCAAAATTTAATTATCCCCTAGAAGTATTTTTTTAAATGTATGATTTAAATAGGGTAGGCAATCTTGTAGCCATTATGGAGGCTTGTAGCACGGGAGACTACACTTCAATTTAATTACAATGACTTCTAATGTTTGGTCAATTGTACATAATTATCCAATAAGGAGCTCCATTATGATGTGATTGTTGGGATTAAAGCTCTTTAATGGATTACCAGGTCCTATTTGATTGACTGTCAAAATATATAGTATAATTAAATTGGAGAATATCGACTAATATTATCCTCCATGTTGTGCTAATGCTACAGTATGTCTGTTGGTTATAAAATAACAGGGCTGAAGTGAAGTATACAGTACAACTTAAGGAAGTCATTTAAATCGGCACTTCGCGCTGTTCTGGCTTTAACTAGGCAGTTAGAATTCTGGAAGCTTTCTTGAAAAGTGAGGTCTTATAAAAGTGAATTGGTAATAATGCATTGGAAAGTCTCAAGGATGTTTATAGTGAACATGAGGGCCGAAGGCCCGAGCCACACCTTGACTTGGATCCAGGCAAGCGAAGCGAGAAAATGTGCCTTTGAAAGTAAATGTGCATTATAAGGCGGCAGGGACAAAGCATATGAAGGGCGAACCATGAAAATCGCCTATTCGTAAGTTTTATTCATTTCTATTAGAGCACGTACAGTAATTAGGGCTTAAGCCCCGCCACCACGCTTCTCTAAGGGTGTACCGTATACGAAATTTTAACCAAGAATAGTTAATGTAATTATATATAAGAAGTTTTTTTTTATTGATTTCAAAGGTATTTAAAAATATTTCAAAATTATTGCACAATCAAATCAACCGACTTGGTAATTGTTTTGGTTACTGTAATACTGACATGAATGGAGAAAATTTTGAGGTGGGGCGTGCCTTTTTACTGAAAATGAAGAGGGTTAAAAATGTGATGTTAATTACCTACGTCATATTAAATGATGGCAATAGGTTAGTGTTATGTTCCAATATTCTAAATGAATTCTAATAATAGCTTTTGAATTACTTATGAAAAAAAGAATTGGAGTGACAGAAATAATAAATATATATTTTCACTGAATGGTATGAAAAATAATTAGGAATAGTGAATTGTCATTGGGATTGTCAAGGAATTCTGAAGATTATGTGTGAGAAAGATAATCTTAAAATTCAAATGTATATTTATACACCTCTGAGAGTACATTAGAAACAACACACTAATACCCTTTTCTTTTCTGTGGCGTATCTACAGTCAACTCCAGTTATAGTGAACTTCTAAAGACAGCACAAACTGACAATTTCAATATCTTTATTTGTCCTTAAAAACATCAATTGTTTGCTTTGTTCATTGTTCATTAGTAATTTCTCTAGATCTTTCTCCAGATTTTCTGCTCTCTCCATACTTTTTGCTGCATTGTTCTCAATGTCTTAAGTATTGTAATGCAGTCTTGACACTCTTCAATGCCTCATGCACTGTTGGAACACCATCCCACTCTCCAAAGGCCCTTTTACTCGCCTTATATAATACAAGTCGCTTTCGGTAGCGGGATGGCGCAAGCGGCTAATGAAACTAATCGCTTTTCTGCCTGGCATGGCGGATTTAACCAGGCTGTGACATTCCTGTGCTTCCTTTTCCCTAAGTAGAACTGAACACACTTTCTCCCTCCGAATATCAAGTAACACCAAGCTTGAATCTGAAGCAAGCAATCGCGTTTCACCGCCACTGGTTGTAGACTATGCAAGACACAGGTGTTGTTTCTACAGTGAAACTGAATGGCATAAGGTCATCAGTAAGGTCCCCATTCTGGGTCGCTACCTTCACCTCAGAGGAGACTTCTTCAGTTATGACCTTTGGCTGTTATTTTTTTTCAAACTGCCTAGTGTTGGATTTTGAGGCACTGAGCCAATAAATTCTTTTCCAGGTGGGAATTAATTTCCAGAATGTTGTACTTTGAAGTTGTCTATAGTCGAGGTTTAGGTTTACTATAACCGAATCTTCTTGTTTGTAATATAAGTGAAACAGTTTGTAATATAATGAAAGTGACTTAAGTTCATTTTAACTACACTTTAACCAGAGTCACCTGTACTTTATTTGTATATGAGGAATCTTTTGAGTAGAATATCAATATGTGCGAGGGAGTGAGCATGCACAGGCAATGAACATGTGAGGGGCATGCATGTATGTTTTAAACCGGATAGGTAGTTATTATTTTAGAAAATTGGCCTATGCCACATCTTTGATCAACTTTTGAGTCGTTCAGGAGCATCAAGGAAACTTTCTTCTCTTGCTCCTGCAAAACTGAGTTTGCAGTTGAGAAAAATCACAAACTGCCCTGTAACTGGTTTTCAGGTCCCAGAATTCATGTTACAATAGTTTGTGAGTGAGTCAATCCTGAGATTCTTATTGTGATTTGCTGTTGAGGGTGGAAAGATAGGCACTGTATTGAATTGTTTTGTATGACTTGTGTTTGTGTGATGTGGGAGAGAATGTGCAAGTGACAAGTGTTCTTACATGTTTACAAAAGATTACTTCTAATTTTCAGGAAAGACTTTTTCAAAGCATTATTATTAAATTTGAAAGCGAAGCTCTTGAAAAAGAGCTTGGGGCATGGAGAAGAGAACTGTCACGAAAAAGAGATTTTATGCAGTTGATTTCAGGAATTTCAAGTTATTCAAATTTATTATCTCAAATGAAAGAGATTTTATTTCCATTAAAGGACAGTTTGAATAATATCTTTGAAATTACCTTCAATGTAACTGGGTGTGTTGCAAAAACAAAAAAAATGCTTGAACATTTGGATGCTCCTGTTTTAACAATATATTGGAAAATTGTTTGGAATGATATTCTGAAAACAATGGAAGATACATTTACTTTGGAAATACCTGACAGTGGTAAGTTGTGAGTTATTTTTTTGATAAATTATTAACATGACATTGACTCGTAGTACAGTCAATTGTGCCTTTTATCACTTGAGTTGAACCTCTCATATCCCGTGTGACTGGGTCATGGTCGGTACAAAAAGAAGGTTGAATAATCAGATGTAAAATAAAAAATAAGTGAACATAAATTTACGTTGAAAAAATACATGTGTGTATGTATATATGTATCTACATAAGTTATTGTAGAAAAAACAACTTTTTTACATTAGAAAATTTGCTGCATGCTAATTTGAGAATATGAAGTACCACAAGTGCTTGGGTCATCATCAAATAGAAATTAAGATTTTGAGGGAAGAAGGGGTTAAAGGGGTTTGTACATAAGGGGTTCTGCTGTACTTCTTCCCTTTCATAATTTTTTTTTTCTCTCTCTCTCTCCTCGGATCACTTTGTACTTTTCTATTCCATTCTGCCTTGGACTTCCTCTGAATGAAACATTTTTTCGAAATGTACCTCTTTCCATAGTTTTTTAAATACTTCAATTGTTTGAATGATTTGTAAATATTACTTTAATTGCCTTTAACAGTGGTAACAGAAGAGCAGAATTTGTGAAAATTGATTACAATGAGCTAACATTTTTGGTAGAATGGACAAAAGATTAAATTTTTAATCGATGAAAGGGTAGTATTGTACCAAAGCTATTGTGGAAAACATGATTTCTCTGTTACAACTCTTCTGAAATATTCAGATATAGTTTTGATAAAAGCTAATTGATGCTAAATGTCCATAGAAATCTCAAAGCTAAACAAACAGTTTAACATTTCTCTCAACTATTTGACTTTGACCTCGTGGAACAGGATGTCTGATTTTTGGAAAAATAGGAAAGCATGGAAAATACTGAGAAGTTAATAAATTATAAAGGGAAAATGTGGAAAATCAGCAGCTCACATACAAATAACTTGCATCATGGCCTCTTTCTGAAAAAAATGGGAAATTGGGAAAAATCAACATCTAACAATCAGCATTGTTAGATGTCAGGGAAAACTTTGAGAGGGTTATATAACAATATTATTCTTCATAAACATGAATTCATTATTTTTTGTTCAATTTTTATTTGGTGAGAAAATATTGTTAATTAGTATGTGTAATTACTACTAAATAAGAGAACTTACCTATTAGTATAATGTAGCTTTAATATTTTCTTAAAGTAAGGTGGAATTACAAAAGAAAAATTTGGAAAGTGAACAGGAAAATAGGAAAAGTGAAGGAAATTTGTGCCAGGTAATGAGTGGCCAACCTGTGGATTTGACAGGTAATGAGCCTGATTCTTGGCAGAAGAGACAAAGGTTTCATATTGATGTGACACTGGATAGTAGTAAAACAGATTATCATGTTTTTAAAATGCCATATGTAGTTGAAGTGGTAGGCTGCCACTGTAAACACTTGCCACTAAAATTACCTTGAGGGCTTACTTTTGAGGACTTAGTTACAAAAAAGTTATTATTTTCCTTAATTCGATTCATTGTTTTAAACAGGCTGAATTCTTGTATGTTTTTGACTGATATTTCATGCATGCAAAAGTCTATGTAATTAGTAATAATGAAAGAAATCTTCACCAATATTTTGATCAAACAGTTGGTACTCTTTTGGTATGAAATTTGCATTCTACTCCTAACATCACTTAACAAATTGTTTAATATATACAATGCAAACTGTTATGGATTACACATAATAGTTGCATAAACTATGGTATAATACACACAGATAAAAAAAATTATGTGTTCATTTATTTCTAAAACAATTTTTACTTTACTACTGCCATACAGTACAGAAATGTCGTCCAGTAAAGGTGTGGTGTGCAAAAGGGCTAGATTCAGGAAAACATTCCAGAAGTTTTTTTCCTTAATGGTTCTTGAATATGTTTTTAAGGGTGCTGAATATCGAGTTTGATGTTTGCCACTTCAAAAAGGTTGGCATCACTGAGAGAATTGCAAAAAACTCTTAAAAGTTCGCTGTTTTTAGTTTTTTGCTTTTATCTTCAAAACTATGTGTTTATCAAAATAATTGTTATTTACAAAATTAAAGGCGATAAAATGTTATACAAAATACATACATGAACTTTAATTTTCTGATAAACTGTTGGGGTGCTGAAAATCTGATACTTTTTGGGTCTCTGGCCAAACATGAGAATAGTTCTTTCCAGCCATCTTGTCTTGCGGCAGGTCTCTAGTTTCACTTCATCATGTTTGAAAACAACTATTGTGAACAAATTATTGTCATTGTTAAATGATTAATACTCTGAAACTCACTGAATCAGTAGGGATGTATTTGCTCGCACAGTGTATCTGTAAAGCCTTGAAACAAACAACATACGGTATACTTGGTGACACCAATATATCGCTCCCATGCTTTTCAAGATGTGCATTAACTATTTTTGGAAGTGGGAAACCCCCCCCTCTCTCTTAAAACAAAGTACGCAACAAACCTTTATTTTCAACATTAGTCCCCTCCTTACGATACTATGCATTTGGTCTTAGTGTGTTTCCCAAATTTTTTCATCCCATGGAGAAATATGTTTTTAGTGAAACTGCAAAATACAGAGTTAAGCACCAATCACTTCTGTTTATGATTAAAATGTCTGTACTCCAAGCCAAATTTTTAAGTTGGGGAATAAGAAGTAGTCGCTCAGGGCTAAATTTGATGAGTATGGTAGATGAGGAACCAAGCCAACTGATACACTTTTGCCACTGTGACTGTTGATATGTGAGTTGGTGCATTTTTATGGTGAAACATTACTATCTTGGCCGTTTTTCAATCAATTCCTTTTTTAAACGATCCAATAATGTTGCGAAATAGGGTTCAGTTATGGTTTGTTGTTTTTGTTTTGTTTTGTTTTTCCTCCAAATCTATAAGTATACCCTGAAAAGCTCATAAAACAGTGGCCATCACCTTTCCTGCTGACAAAACTGACTTTCCTTTTCTTTGGCACACTCTCACCAGCCTTTGTTGCTGTTTTCAATCTATTTAGGTTTCCTGAGTGTAGTGGTGGATCCAGGTTTCATTCAGTTAAGATGCTATCAGTATCAGCTATCTCGCGCACTTTCACTCTGGGATATTTCATTACCGGATTGTTAAGTTTTTCCATGGTTTTCGGTGTGGTGACCTCGTCCGGACTCGCAGGTTGCGTTTCATCTTCAGTAACTATTCAGTTTCTGCAACCATGTTTGAACTCAATCCAGAAGAAAATAGTCTTCAGTGGTGGTGCATTGTACTTCATCTAAGCCACATGTACTTCGTCTAATTCGGTTTTGACCTGTGCTGCAATAAAACTCTTCAAGTTAAGCTGTTTGAAACGCCCTAGGTACCTCATCTTTGTAGGATCTGTCTATAATTTATGTTCTTGTCTTTGGGGGTTGCTGCAGTGCTTTCATGTACATCAAAACCGTGCATCAGCAGCTACCAGGTCATTTACTGTCTCTACGCAATATATTATAGAACGTCCAAAATCATCATTACGATTTCTCGCGAGTCTTGAAATTTTTCTCTAACAGCAAACAGGGTACTCTTGGTTTGCGTTTTAAGGAAGGCTTTCTGATTTCTTGCTACCGCTACCGCAGTAGAGAGAAAGTTATGTCATGCTGCGGGAAAATGCGGCGAATTTTCGGCAGAAAAACTCTTTATTGCTGGACCTTGACAACAAAAACGTGGATAAATCCAGTTGCTAAATTTATAAAAAATTCCTCTAACACTTGGTGTAGCTAAAATCCATGTTTTGTGGGTCCTTGATACCGAAAAAATCGATTGACGGTAAAATGTCCGTCCGTCTCGTAACATTTTTTCTCCAAAATTTATATTCCCCGATCAATCTGGCTGATGTCGCGACCCCTTGAATTTCAAAACAGTGTTTTAATTTGGGGGAGGTACTTTACATGAAGCCCTTGGGGCATTTTCAAAATTTTCAAAAAAAAAAAAAAAATTCTATAAATATATAAAAGTATTAGTTTATATTACCGCGAACGAAAGGTAGCAGTCATCGCCTTCTGGTATCAGTGCTGCGATACAATCAACAATAACCGCCCATCTATTCGTTTTCACATTTAACGCAATATAAAATGAAATAACATAAATATACAAAGTAATATGAAATCATGTACAAATTCTAACTTACGTAGCATCCAACTGGGTGAATTGCGAGGGGGAGCCTGAAGACTAGCAATTTTTATTCATGTATTTCAAATAGGTTTTAAATAAAATATTAATGTGTGGAAACAAAAAGGTCGAATGTAGAAACGCTAAAACAAAGAAGTATTTAAATAATATTCAAACTCTAAACTTACTTAAGTAAATTCCGCTAATACTCATATTTTCAAAAAATTGAAACATCTATTTTTGATAAACATATTTCATTAAGAAAAAAATTGTATTTTCACAATTGTAGTTGCAAGATGACGCCGCAGACGCGCACTAAATTCGAACGGGCTATTATATTTGACGAGAAATTACACAAAAAATTCTTATTAAAAAAACCAACAAGACCTTATTTGAAGATCTCATTTTTATGAATACATTTCATTAAGAAAAAATTGTATCTTCACAATTGTAGTTGTAGGAAGGTGCCGAAATTTTCGCAAAATAACGCATTTTAATTAACTTGAGACCTGTACCATTTTTTAAGCGTCCATTGTGCTAAGTTCCCAGTTTAATAAAAAATGTTATCCAGTTTTTACGAAAAAGTAGTTTAAAAAATTTCCCGTTTGACAGAAAATTTCCTTAACAATACCAATGTATTTGAAAAATTGAACTTCCCTTATTTAAAGATCTGTTATTGAAGAACACGTTTCATTAAGAAAAAAAGAAAATCTTCACAATTGTAGTTTTAGGAAGATGCCGAAAAAATTTAAATGTAATTTTCGAAAATTCAGGGTTTACAGTGAAAATCGGATCTATCCCACCTTTATTTCACTCTATTCTTGCAAGAAATTAAAAAAAGAAAGTGGATCCGTTTTTGAGAAAATTTTGATGTCTCAAGGACTTCATGTCCCCTCAAATTTCCCCCAAATTCAAAGTACCCTCTCATTTTAAAGAAAGTTCTTCAGAATCGCAGCACATCGAGTCGAGCCAGATCGACCGAGGAATATTCATTTTTAAAAAACTCCTACGACGGTAGTGTTCAGACGGATGGACGTTTTAAAAATATAACACTTTTTCGGTATCAGGAAACCCGATAACGTGTATTTCTGTTGAAATCTCGAAATCGACTTTCCGCATCTTTACATAACTTTCCTTATCCTACGAATATTACTCCTTATATAAGTACGTATACGAGAAAGTAAAATACGCCCCGGTACGAAAGAAATCAGACCTAGTACGAGAAGAGCAGCATTAAATTAGCATTAATTTTATGTAATTATTCAGCACAAAATATTGAGAATACTTATTTGCTATACATTTTCATTTTTCAGAACTATTTGCTGAGGCACAAATAAGATTTTGGAGTCAATTTTGCAAGAGAATGTCGTATTCCTCTGCTGATATCAGGAAATTCTGGATTGCATTGTGTGATACCCCTGAATTACTAAGATGAAATGTGATATTTATTATGTACATTGCTAATATTAAAATGTTTACATAAACTATATTTTTTACTTCTATTAATGGCCGTCTTGTTTCATGGAATAAAGATCATTGTATAATTTACATGGATTACTTTCATTTCATCATTCCTTTCTTACCTACACATCTAAGGTATATTGTTATTGTAGTCTAGTAATATAGGTAGTACTATAACGTGACTGAGAATAAATGTTAACTTGTAGGGCATGTGGAGGAATCGAAAATAATTTTTTGGCCAATGAACACGCAGGAAAATTTATTGATATAATAGCCCTAGTTAAAAGCGAATTATGAGTAAGGAAATTTTACGAAATTTTGCTAAATCCCCCTCATTTCTAAAAAAGTATCTGTGTGTGAGCAAGACAACTACTTATCACTGTTGAAACTATACTTACTTATAGAGTAGCGCAGCGACTCGGTGAAGGTACTATACCAGGACGAGTGAGTATAAACATTAATACCACCATAATCAAACGGTATTAAAGTAAGACCAAATAGAGTATTGAAAACTCGTGAAGCATTAATGTACCAGTGCGAGAGATGAGGTTAGAAAGATACGTTCAGAAGTGATGAAAAATAAAACGAGGTAAATATGGCGCAAACTAAATCCACGTACAAAGAAGAAAATAAGAGTAAGGAAGACAGCACAATGCAACATCTGCTACTTAAAGGTTTCAGAAAATGAAGCTGTGGAATGCGAGTATTACTTCAGATGGTAACACTGCAAATGTGCGGACATCACAGTGGGCGAATTCCAGATGCTTAAAAGAAGCAGATATAAACTATCATGACTATACTCTGATTGCAAGCTAGAAATAATTAACAAAAAAACATTAAAGAAACAACACCAAATGAAACCAAACAAACCTGTAGTGAGCTAAACAGGAAATTAGACATCGGTGAAACATGCAAAAAATGACCTAGAAACTCAACTGCAACTAACCGGGGCAATATCATTTATACAACAATCACCGGCAACGGCACCTATACAACAACCATAATAACACAAGCAAGAAAAATAGCCACCAGAGAGGAAGCAGAGATCCAGATAGGGAGGAAACAAAAGGAGATATCGGGAAAAGGTTCCAGCAGGAGACAAATATCAAAAACATCACGTCTACGAAGGCGCAGGAACCCGTCACAGAAGACAGACGGGGGAAGCAAGAGAATAAATAATAATTGGAAACATGATAGAGGCAACTGATATCCAAGCAGGTCGTGGCTACTTTAGAAGACTTCATGACAACCATCCTCTTAACTTGACTCTATACGTTAACTATAACTTTTAACAACCACGGCGGAAAAAGTAAACGTGATGAATGTAAATGAAAAGTAGTTACGTGCAGAAAAAGGGGATTAATGGATTCGCAAGATGTGAGATCTTCACACCAAGGAGACTAAAAGCATTCAAACTCGGCATATCACAAGACACTGGAAATCATCAATCAGGCAGAAGCCTGGCCAACGGGTGTACTGGTGAAGAAATACATTTTTCGTAGTATCTGACGAGAATGTCAACATTTAAAACAACTTTACTTTATAAGACCAAAATCGTGGAACAACTTCCTATGAAACGTAGAAGGTTTGGAAAGCATACAAAGAAACTCACCTATCAACATTCAAACTCACGACATATTAATACTAACCGAAACATTTGTGAATAGATTTACATGGATACTATGGTACCCACAGCTCAGCAACGCAAGGAGAAGCAGGAAGACCCAGCGGTGGAATATCCTGTTATTTTAAGCCCACATTAGCGCCAATAAGAATACTACCAAATACTACAAACACTATTACTTTCCAAAAATGGAGCAAGACAAAATAGAGCTTCTATTGGAATACCTACAAGGTTTTGAACTGATGAACAATTCTAAATACCCAACGTAAATATGCCGCAACGAAAGAAGCACAATAGATGTGATATTCTCGAACTCAAGAACGAAAGCAATGGCTAAATCTACACAATCAACCATCATACGGCACCCATTTAGAAAACATACCAGTACTCACAACGTTAGAAACAAAAACTATCACAACGCCAAATAAAATTACAGGGGAAAATAAGACAACTGGATCTGACAAAAAAAATGAGAGTTCAAAAACGAAGATAAAATAAATAATTAACGAAAGGAAAATTGAAGAAGCAACAACGCGGATAGAGCAAATAATGAAATCCGCGAAAGTACGAGACACAAAGGAAAGATCGAAACCATGGTTCGACGCTGAATGCTTCAAGGAGGGGAAAAGGTCTTACAATAATACAAAACGCTTCTGAAAAGAAAATAAGTCACAAAACAAGAAGCTCAGATAATTATACATTTAGCGGAAAGAAATCCATTCGTAACTCTGCAACCATGGAAAACGTCTTTCCCTCAGGCAATTCAAATGAAGAAATGGGAAGAATATTTCACAGCTATTCTCAACATAGATAACGCAGAGCAAGCATATAACAAAGAAAAAACAGAAAACTTCTACCCAATAACAGATGAGGTAGCAGAGACAATTCTTTGATTAAAAGCCGGGGAAGCTGCTTGACCAGACAAAAGGTACAATAAACATTCAAAAGAAGCCGTACCCGGTCTAGCTGACACATGGAAGGAACTATTCAATAATGATTAGAAACTAATCAAATCCCTAGTAGCTGGAGTACCTCCATCAAACTGATACACAATGGGAAAAGGAATTCAAAATCCCCTGACTCGTACAGAGGAATAGCCCTGAGTAACACCATTGCCAAAGTTCTCACGGAAATAATCACAAAAAGAATTACTAAAGAAGTAGACCACCTAATACCAGAAGAACAATTTGGATACCGGAAAGGACGATCAACACTGCAAGCAGGCATACAAGATGCCCTCTTGCTACCCAAAGGAAAACTACACAGCTTTCATAGATTACAGCTATGCATTTGATTCCATACTTCGCGAAAACATAAAAGGGAAACTGGAGGAAATGCTTGGACAAAAACTACCGCGCAATCACCACAATAAACATGCTAAAACACAACACCATCACCATAGATATTAATACTGAAAGATCCAAAGCAGTCATTGAAACAAACGGAATACTGCAAGGAAACCCCCTCTGAGTCATCTGTATTATACGCGCACATTTTCTTGAGCCCCGAAATATCTACCCTCACTCCTTTGCGAACATTAGTTAAATTAAGAATAAATAACAGCAACGAGCGTCGTAGACAAAATCTGATAACCAAAAATGTTCTCTCCTTCTGAATTCCTTTTGTGAAAATAACCTAACTCCCCACTCTTCTCGTAACTAGTGAAGTGAGGGCTCAAGAGAATGTGCGTGGATAATAGTAACATCGCAACATCTGATATAATACAAGCGGTAACCACAGGAAGCACCAAAGCATACCTCTTTGCCGAGGGCAGGGCCTTATCCTCTTGACATGGCAGTTTCCAAAATATCCTAAACAAACTCGCGACATTGGCCGAGGAAAGCGGACTTAAAATCTACACCAGCAAAAGCGTATTATGATCTTCAGAAGAGGGGGAAAGGTAGCTGAGAAAGAAAAATTCTAACTTGGAACTGAGAAACTCGAAGTGGTTAATGACTGCAAATGCTTACGAATTACCATGCAAACATCAGGAACCACTTTCAATAAACATATAACAACACTAAAAGCAATCACCGCCATAGCAGTAATGAGAGACTTCAGACAAATAAGAGAAATATCACTACAAACAGCAATAAAGATAGTACCCATACTAACATACGGAATCCACAAAATAGAACTCCTGAAGCTGAGAGATTTGAAAGTATTAGAAATAACAAGGCACTATACCTCAAGAAAGTACTAGGCGTATCAAAATGCCATCCAGGCATGTATATCAGGTAACCAGAGAATCCTTCCTTATTGAGGTTCTAAGATCTATTACTACCATCTACCACAGCATACACCAAACTGTTAGCGAAAAGACACAGAGAAGAGGTAGAAGAACTTTTCTACTCACGAGTGCTATGATAGACATGAGTTGGACAAAATCAAATCAGGAAATGAGAAGTGTAGTAAACAGCGGTGCACGGTTCCACCATAAACTGCAACACAATCGCGGATTGCTCCGTAAGTGAGCAAACGATAACGATGTGTCCCAAATATCACGTGCTTTCATGCAAGGAAAACAAAATAATTACGGAGCTCAGGTCCGAAGACTGAACTATAAATTCCAAGCACACTTGTGCGCATTTCTTAGTTATTATAAACTTGAAGCAGCGCCCTCTGTATTTCAGCAACGATCCACCATATTGTTGTGCCCAAAACACTTGTAGGCGTCTTCGTGTTGAGGTGTGTTATTTGTCGTATTTTTAATATTTAAAAGCGTTGATCAGATTCGTAACAGTCATGGTTACTTGTGTGGCTTACTGCTGTACAAATTGTTTGGGAAGCCGTGAATAACTTTTCTCAAGCAAGTAGTTACTTTATATGGCTTGGAGAACATACTAAAATTGATAGATTATTTTGATAAACTAAATATATTGTTGGTAATCATACATTTTATTTCAGCCTTATGATCGTTTGCGATCGCCAATAGCGATCATCCTCAGAGCTAAGTGTTGAAATACAAATATATTAACAGGTTGGTTGTTTATTGTATGCAAGAATGCGTATAGCAAACTGGGTCGTACCTACCTTTGCAGCTTCCGGGCTCGGAAAACTCAGTTTCTGCGAATTATTTGCGAAGTTGTGTGTCTGTTTTAAGAACACAGCCGGTCGGTAGCGGTGGGGGCGGGAAGAAGGGTGGGGTGCGGGTTGAGGGTTCGTAAAACGCGGGGTGCTGGAGGAGGCTGAGACAGACGGTCGGCGAGCGAAGGTCAAGTGGAAGTAGGGAGGCTGGGTGGGTTAAGGGGTTGTACACTATGTCTAATTTTAGCAAAGGTGAAGAGAGTTCAAGGGATGTTTGTTGTTAAGACATTCATGTTCTGTTTTTGAGGACGTTTGTATGTGTAGTGGCTTCTAAATCTTATTCTGTTCAGTACCTGCTTTCAATTTCTAGAATTCGGAAATTTGTATATTGTATCAAATGTTGTTTTAAATTTAAGGTTGATCCGCAACAGATGTGAGACTATGGTAGTGTTTATTTTTCCATGCTTGTTCGTGTTCTTGATTCTCTGTGTAAATTTACCGGCCTGTTTGTTCTATGTGTTGTAGCGGTAAATGAATTAAGATAAATTGAGTAAGTAGACCTAAGAAATATTTTACTGAAGAAAACATACGGGCGTGCACGCGCCCCCCTTCTTGCCAACTAGCCACGACCCCTGACCAATTTCGAATGTTGATGACACCTCACCGCAACGGCCGAAGAAAGGTAACTTGTAAGGCGCCCACATCTGGAAATACTCCGAAAACGCCTGTCATCGTGATCGGGAAACCGAAGCAATAAGTCAGTAGCTGGGAAGCCCCTTTAGAGACCTAGCCTACTTTCGAGGGCGACAGAGAAGGACACTAATGTTCCGACGGAGACAGAAACCAGACTGGAAAATTCCTATACTCCGCGCGAAGCCTATTGGCCAAAATTTTAGTGTAACAACGCCATCACCTTTAGCATAGCGACGCGTCGTTGTAGGGAGCAAGAACATATGAGGATGAGGGGGGGATTAAAAGTTACTCGTTGCATTATGAGAAACAAAATTCAGTTGGAGAGAAACTTCTCTGGGGTGGGAGCCAGTCGCGGGGGAGGCGAGTGCGCTCTGAAGAAGCTTTGTTAAAATTTCAGTCGGTAGAGAGACTTTCTCGGGGTGGAGCCAAGCTATTCGCGGGGAGAGGCGAGTGTGCCTCCTGGAAAGCACTTAGTTTGAAATCACTGGGTGATAGAACCGGAATTTCCAGTGAGGAAATTTTAGAGAAGTGCAAAACACTTCAAAAGTAAATTGGCGAATCCTTTGTATTGCGTATTCGCCTACATGCGATTTCGCAACTTCTGAATTTGTATCTTGAGAGGATTCGCATAGTACAGAGGAGATATTGTTGTGGTGGCTCCGCATCTGCGATCGGGGGCGATATACCCCGATTATCTACAAAGTTCCGCCGAAGCGGCCTCCAGACGACCATCGCTGACTCCACGGACGGCCCAGCAGACGCACTGACCGCCGCAGCCGCCGTTGGTGAGGCGTGCGGCCCCGAACGAATTCCTGCGAAGTGTTCGCTTAACCGCGCCCCTCAGGCCCCCTCGATAGCACATGCTGCCACGAAGTGCGCTCATGCATGTAACTGGGGGCAATAGAACCTTTTTGAAGTATTTGTCCAAAGCGGTGCCGCGCCAAGGCACAAGAAAGGCCAGGGACACTACGCTGTAAATTCCTAGCTTAAAATAATTTGTATCTCTTCTCTGTTGTAAGCCTTCCTTTCAATTTAATCTCTGTTTCTCTTTCTTTTTATTCAAATCTTTCCTTTTCTTTATTTTAATTAATAGTAACTTCCCTGTACAGTTGTCCAGGAATAAACTTTGTCTTCGTTACCAGAAGTGATCAAATTGTTTATTTTGAATATCCATTAAATTTCGTTAATAATTCCTTCCATCAACCTAGTTTTTAAATGAAGCAAAGGAAACTGTTACCGATTTTGGCTAGTTACACGAGTAAAGGGAATAGGACACTGAGCTATAACCGGGCGCTCAAACCGCGCATTTCACTTCGCCGGAGATGAGTGGAGGTGTTACAGTATATGCATTTGCAATTGTTTGCACGTGAGAGCATAGACTCCGCATAAGGATGTGGTGGGATTTGCGTCTTAGTGTTGGATAGTGTTTTAATATAAATGTATGAGTGTTGTTGAAAGAAGTTTTAGAACCAGAATTTAACTTGAGGGTGGAGGCTATTTTAAGAGAAAGGGGTCCTACACTAAGGGATTGTGAGGTAGGTGGCTGGTAGTGCTTCTGTCAATTAGTGTGAGGGTAGTGTGTTTGCGGTATGTTGAGTGTATTTGTTTTTTTATAATTAATTTTGTCAATCATGTTGCAGTCGTATCCATTCATTCTGGCTATATGTTGTATGGTGTTTATTTCCTTTTTTGTGTTTTCTGGGGACATAAGTATGGAAATTAATCGATGCACCATCGCAGTCAAACAATAGTGCTTGTTGCAATGTACTCGAGTCGATCACCGTATTTTCGAAACCAAAATCTTTTTTGTTTGTATGAATTATTTTACTGTCAATTGTCTCAGTGCAAAACTAATACTAAAACTTAAGTGATCAGTGGAAATCAACGTCAATATCACGGGCGCGAAAGGTGTAAATACCTGTCACGGATGCCACGCTTGCAAATACGTAAGTAATGTTTCAATACAGACTTTTATTCAATTTCTAATTTAGTTGAATTGCTTACATTTTATTATACTTTGGAAATAATATTTGTAAAAATTATATTTTGGAAATTAAATTTCCGTCATTCGATGGAGGCGCAACCTTCAGTCTGTTGAGGCACCTGCCGCAACTGAGGGAAAATAAGTAAAGGCCAATATGGGTCTTTGCCATGTTGAGAGAGCGCGCTGGTGCTCTTCACAGAGAATATCTGCAGAGGAGCGATAGTTACAGCGAGAGGCTCTTGTAGGTCTTTTAGAAGCCAATTGATGGCAGTTGGAAGAGAGTGGAGGCAAAATCGAAAATCTAGTGCAGCCTCAAGAGAATAGGATAATCATTACGTTGTACGAGAAAGTCTTTGTCATTTTATCTATTCTTAGTTTCATTTGACTTGTCAGTATAATACTGTGTAAGTACCAATGTGACCGCTGGATACCACATGTCGAGTGGCCGGCGAGGGGGCGGGGGCAGTCCTTTGCCGGCAGACGCACGGCCACCAAAGACGGGGCCGGGGCGTGTCTCGGAACCCGGGTGTCAACTGGCGTAGAGGGAGATGATGGATGAGAACAGACGCTGGGCAGCTGGGATAAATTACAACCAGGCCCAGGGTTCGATAATGAGATGATGCCGCCGGCATAGGTCTGTCATGTGATCCCTCGCGAGGCAGCTGGGGAGTTAACAGCCGGGGTCATTCGAATTTGAACCGAATCGCGGAGCGGAAAGCACTTGTCACCCGCCAGGGGTTATCGCTAGCTTCGGACTCCGAGGTGTGGTTGTTCGCCACGGGACGAGAGACCAGGAGCAACGCTAATTTAGCCGCTAGGGTCTGCGTCAGGATGAGGATATGCGTCAGGGATGTGCAGTGCTGGGAGCGCAGCGCTAGGTCCTCAGGAGTGTAATTACAGAGAAACTTGTATATAAATCTATACATTGTGGCGTCATATCAGTCGCCTTGTACAAACGTACCAAATATCAGCCACGTGCATTTCATGCTCATGGACAACGCTGGCGGAAGAGATGCTGAGCTGAAAAATGGTAAACCAAGGGTGCGGAAGGGAAGGGGTGCCGTGTCTGGGTGGCAACTTGGGAACACTGTAGGCAGGCGGAAACAGGGTAGGTCGGCGTAAACAGCGAGATGTCGCAGTTCTGTCAGCCGGTCCAGAAGGTAATATAAACGGACCCCGGACATAAACTCCTTCTTCTGATTCTTGGGCGCGTCGGTAGGAAGTCGTGAGGATTGTGCGCGGCGCTGCATTTTAATGCATAGGCTACTGAAGCAGGGAACTGAAGCCGGCGTGCTTACGTCGAACGGGGAGGTGCTGTATACTCGCTTGTATGCTCACGTAGGCTACTGGTGCATCACACCGAATATGATATTTAATTATCAGGCCCAGCGGTGGTGGTGAACCAGGAACATTCCTTCTAGTAACGGTTCCATATTTTTATTGTAATTATTGTACAATAGTATTCAGGTTTGGAGAATTTTTTTCAAATAATACTTAATAATTTACAAACCGTTGACGTCTTGTGATTTATTGCCCCGGCAAAGACGCCACAACATAACCCCGTGTCTTGTGTTTCACTCGCACCCGACGACATGACAAGTGTCAAGACAGGTTGCTATGATCTAAGGTGTGAAGACAGTAAAACCCATAAAAATTATTTCTGGGCAAGTACGTTATTCTGCAATAAACAAAATGTATAATCAGATTAGCATTATTGGGTTTATTAATTTACTGTAATATCAAATGGGCCACATAAATAAAGATTTTTTCCACTAAGATCTTCAAACGGATTAAAAAAAGTAATTTATATGGATTTCACAAAAAGAAAAAATAGTAAATGATATCAGTTGATATTGCGTGGTAACTTTTTACCTGTAGGTACAGTGTCCTAAATAACTGATGACATTTAAATCATACTTATGCTTCCTTTAATCATTGTTTTGAAATTAACATGACAAACCGGAGCATTTATATTTAAATTACACAATGAACATTTCTTCAGAGAATAATAAAACAATTCAATTGAATAAGAAAGGATAAATAAATATTCTCATATTCTACAAATACAGAAGTTTTTGTGAAATAACATTTTAAAGACAATTAAGAAAGCAAAAATAAACAACTATCATAACATAACTTGAATTGTACTACTTATACCTTCTCACAACACTTTTGTGAAATTACATTTTAGAGACATGAAGAAAAAAAATATATAATAATTTGATTAACATAATTATAGACATTGTATTCTCTCACTGTATACTGCAAATTGTTTTGATGATATTCACTGAATTTGTTAAGAAAGTTGACAAAAAATTACTAAATCTGATATCAAGTTCTCTTGAGTAAATTATTTTCTGGGTTCTAACATAACGGTGCATGTCTGAAATACAAAAAACACACATTAAAAGCTTCTCCATATTATAACTGCTGAATTTTAATTTAATATTCTAAGTGATTAATATTAAATGTGACATTTTATTTTCAAATCGTAAAGAACATAAATAATTCAAGAATATTCAAGTATGATAAGTAGGTACACAAAGTTATTGTAATTGTTCCTAAGACGGTACAAAGTTTAATGTTGTTTTCTGTACAAAGTCACAAGTAAAAAGTCGTTATTTAGCAATCGAACGGTGGATTTAAAATTAAACTTGATGGAGTAGCAAGAGAAAACTAACATATATAATAAAAGTACAAATAGTAAAGAGAAGAACAATCTCAAAAAGAAAAAAAATACTGTTAAAGTCAGCAAGTTGATTTCTCGATTTAAGATTAGCTCACCAATAATACATTTGTTGCTGATTCTTTGATTTCCAAAAGCGTGCTACCGTCACCAGACAGCGTCCCAGTCAACAACTTCAATTGTAGACAAATCGTCACAAGAAATGCTACTGAACTTTTTTTAAAAGACGTATATGAATTAAAAAGTATTATTTCGGATAATTAAGGTCGAGATAATTAATTTGGATAAAAGTCCAGATGTGTTGTCGTTTCATAGATTAAAAAAAAGCTTTTAATAATTGAAAACATGATACTCTTGCACATACTTATTTACATGCACATTAATAATTTGGTCTTAAAAGATAAACGTATTATAAAGAACTTATATTGGGGACATATTGCTCGTGTGCAAGTTGATCAGCATCTTACTGGGGAAGTGACTGTAAGAAAAGGAGTCGGTGAGGGGTGATTTCTGTCTCCTTTATGGCGGTTTATTAAGACACGTCACAGTAACAAAAAAAAACTGACGTATTTAATTGTTAAAAAACATTCAAAAGACTAGACTGACAGGAGAAGAAACAAGAGGGATGATAGATTCCATGCCAACAACATGGTGTAAAAAGGGCTGGAATTTTCGTTTTTGGTCGACTGAAAACGTGTCGCCGAGAATGTTCTGAGAAATATTTCGTGTGATCTGGTAGACGGAAGATGTACATCCGCGAATTGCATAAATATAAATAAGTTAGGATACGTCGTGATTGTAGATGCGAATTTTGAAGGGCAAACGTAGACAGCTAATGGAAGTAGGACGCAGACAGTAAACAAAACCGTGTGCAGATACGACTTCAACGTCAAATCCAGAAATGATGGAAGGACGACGCTATGGGTCGAGTGATTCTTCACAGCGCCATCAGTAAAGTTTAGAAATTGAGTATAAAAAGAGATTCCCTCATGTACTTCTGTGAAAAACTGCATTGCAATAACTTCAACGTCCCAAAAGTTTGTAGGAGGTGCAAATATTACGTGACGTGCCCGTAATATAATATATATATATATAATATACATTTATATATATATATATATATATATAATATAATATAATATATATACATATTGAAACGAATATTGCATCACCTGCCGGATTCGCTGTGCGCGGATTGCATCTGCCGGTGCCCCTTCCCTTCCCCCCGAACTGGACGGTTCGACACTATTCGTGTCGCGGGGAAAGGTGGGGAATGTGCTGGTTGTATTAAGCGCCGGCCAAGTATAAATGCGCCGCTGCCGGCGGCCGCGAGTCAGTAAGAAGTAGCAGTCAATTCAGCCAGTGTAAGTTAGTGTAAGTCGGTGTATGTGTGTCAGAGTAAGCCAGTGTAAGTAGTAGTCGGAAGTAAGCAGCCGCGGATCAGTTGGTGTATGTAATCAGTGAATAAGAAGTCAGTCCATGAGAGTGTCTGAAGTGGAAGCGGTGCTGTAAAGTGTACATTGCGGTGAACAGTGGTGCAGTGGGGAAACAGCAGTCAGCAGTTTGAAGTCTGCAGTGGAAGCTGAGCTATGGGGCATCGTGGGCATCGCGGTAAACAGCAGTGCAGTGGACCCTGGTGTGCGCAGTGAAGTGTGGTCTGCGCAGGGAATTGTGGTCTGCGCAGGGAATTGTGGTTTGCGCAGAGTATTGTGGTCTGCGCGGTGGACCGTGGACAGTACAGCGGAGTGTATGATTCTGTAGAAGTGATCAGTGTAAATAAAGCCAGTGTAAGTAGTAGAGAACAATGTAAATGAATAATCAGAAGAAGCGAACTATGTAAATAAATAATCAAGAAAACGGAGTCATGTGTAAGAAAAATAATTAAGCGAAGATCACAAGAATATATGTGTAAATAGATCAAGTAGTTTTAGCATATAATACTTTAGGAATAAATGTTTTCGTTTAAAGATTGTGTTGGTTTTAATTCACCACCGAGAAACGTTACTATATATATATATATATATATATATATATATATATATATATATATATATATAATTTGATATTAAAAAATCATCCATTTGCCCCATATCAAGATATCGTTTTCTGGGACTCGTATTTTTACAATACTGTGTTTGGATTATTTACTCATGAATTCAACCTTGTCTTTCCGAACCTTCAATATGAACACTTGTTTATAACACCCTGTTTGATGCCCTTCGAGGGACCCGAGACCCTGACGACAGATAGGGAGATAGCGGCGGCGCAGGACGATTTCTGCGCTTCGACAGGCAGCCGGTCATGAATTGTCGCAAAATCAGTATTTGCATTGCTTCATAGCAGATAAAAAACAATATTTATGGATTCTGAAAGGTGTTGAACAATCTGATAAAATTTCACGTCAATCTGAGTATCCAGCTCAAGAAGTGGCAACGCTGTTCTCCATAAGCGCTGTTCTGTAATCAAATGCTTGAACGATCTATAGATGAGAGAGACAGTCGATATTTTAATACTGCTTATTCTGTGTTTCGTGTTCTTAGCGTGCCTGCTGTATCACGCCCCTCTCTGCACGTTAGGCCGATTTACACGTTGCCAGTACACGTGCCAGTTGAGGTCGCAAGTGGTAAGTGGAGACCGGCAACGTGTAACCGCCTCTTCACAAGTGACTGACGATGCCAGGTGAACAAGAATATTTGGTTTACTGGCATGCTCACGCGCTCTCCCACCCATACATATTGTGACGTAGTCAAATGAGAATAAATTCAAATAACAAAAATAAAAATAGTATATTGAAAAGTTACAGACCAGTACAATAAATTGCTAAATTTAAACACTCCGGCAACCTTTTCCTTCCAGTACCCTGCTTTACCGCAGAAAAAAGCCACGCGTGATGCGAGCTGTCGGACTTCCGTCCCGTTACAATTACCGTCACATGGCCTGACGCCAAAATTTAAACCGGTCGCCGTCTGGCGGACCGCGTGCAGTAAGCACCCGAGATCGTCTGACCCTTACACTCCGGACGATAGGTAGATCACGCAGGGCGTGTGCGAGGCGAGCGCGAAATCGCTACCTATCGGTGATTCCCGACTTGACTGCGAATTACATGACTTGAATACTCAGCGGACCCTAGATGGTGCTGGGTGTATAATAAAGGAAGATTACTCCTGTAACAGCAATTAATGAAGGATTACTACAAGGTGCTCTCAACACTCTTCGGAGCTAGGAGACGCGTTGCGTGTATAGACGCAACAAATAATAATAATAATAATAATAATAATAATAATAATAATAATAATAAAGTGCAGGAAATCTACACCATTAAACAACATCCTTTTTTGCCCCCCGATGGAAGGTTTTTCGCCCTTAAAATTCCACGACTTCGATCAGGTTTGAACCCGCAAACTTGGGTATAACAGATATGCTAACCGTTATAACCAAAAGCCACCAAAAAGCGTCGCTTTCAAGGAATTACACAATAAAGAATTATTAAATCTTACCTCGTGTATTATTTTTCTTAATTTATTTTTGATAGGGCTCTCCTCCTCCGTTTTAGTGACGTCTTCAGAATGTAAAGATTGCTACAAAACATACATATGAAGATTTGATAATTATTTCTAAAACTCATTGAATAACGAAAAGCAAAGAAAACTCTTACCTTCAAAGCTGACGGCAATTTTACGGTCGCCTTATCAAAGTACTCTGGGATAACAACATCTCTTAGATGAGATGAGTTAATACGATGATAAAGTCTACAATATTTAAAAAAAAATCATTATTTTGGATTTTGTACACATCGGCAAGACTGTTATAAAAAACTATGAACTATTAGGAATAGACAACACACAATTTTGAATGGGTACTCTAAAATGGAATACGACATAATGCATACAGATTAAACTGAGTTATATTTTAACAACTGACACTATGTTAAATTTTCAATACAAATGGTGTTACATTTTCACATACATCAGATTATTTCCGTTCTCGGTTGAATACATTTGCAATTCATTTTCGTTGGTTTTCAGCAGTACAAATGGCAAATTTGGTTCCTAATAATTGAAGAATGTTGGTATTGAGGAAATGAGCATATAAAACCCATATGTAGTATGGAAGGTCCTCTCATCACTAAATACGCCCCAAAGAACTACAGCGTACTACAACACTATATATTTTCTCGTATTATTGGTAACGACTTCCCAATATTGTAATATCCTCACACGTCAGCCACCACTCAAAACAAACAAATGGATTACCACATCTTTCAAAAAAAAATTTTTTTCATATAAATTCTAAATTTTAAATGAAAATTTCTTCCTGGAAATAAAATCAGTGCATTGTGCTATTTTTTCAAAGTTTAAAAGATAAAACAAACAAATTTTAAAAAATGTAGTCAGATTGGGGTTCAAACACCAGTGCTGTGGCTGACTCTGATTTGAAAACATTCGCGCAACAGTAATAAATTTCCCAATAATTATACTATAATTATACCTTAATAATATAATATATTATATAAAATAATATAATATATTATAATAATACCTTAATGTCAATGTGACTTAAGCTATGAATTAACTCAAATTTACGCGAAAATTTATTTTAGACTACGCGTATATTAAACAATTCAAATATTAACAAATATTAATAATATTGACATATACGAAGGGTGGTCGGAAAGTTTCTGGCCCAACATAGTTACCTCATGTCCCGCATAACCGACGTGAAGGTAAATGTACCGAAAATACTTGTACAAAAATCCAACAGATCGCAGTACCGTCAAAGGGGAATTTACATTACCAATAAAGTCTGAACAAATGGTCCGATTTTCGATCTGCAAACGATTTTACTCTTTTTTATATAGAATTTACGCTTCAAAACCCCATTTCCACAAAAAAAATTGCTAAGACACACTCTTGAAATTGTTTTCATAGTTCACGGTGGAAATTAAAAAAAAATGGTTTATTGCGTGATGGCGACGTGCTTCCTGAATACAATGCTATATCAGTCGTCCAAATCGGATGAATAGGTGCAAAGCCTTCGTTAAATATTAACGAATGCCTTGATAGGAGGGTCGTAAAGTGAACTTTGGCAAGTTATAATGTACTCCTCCCCCAAGCCGCGCGACGCTAGTTTCAGGGCGCGCCTCCTGCTCTAGGCGTCAGTGCTTTCGATATTTTCCGCATCTCAATATTAGTAATTTGTACAGCTCTGAAAAGAAAAATTAATCGAGCTATCTGCGGGTAAGTTCAGCCTTTGCACGGCATGATCAGCCTTTGTCATGACGAAACGTTGCAGGCGGAGCCTCACAAACCACCGCAGCCAATCTCAAAGGGGAGAGAAGATGCCTAGCAAAATTACGGCGTAGAAAATGGCGGACGTAGCTACTTCAGTTGTGGAAATATTTCCAAATACAAATACATGGAATGAAACACTTTTATGAATATTAATATAAAAACATTGAAATATTATTGATTACATACTTTTATCAACTATTAAAACAATTTTTGTTGAAGAAATTTACGTTGACACGAAATAAAATAACACTCATTTTAGAACTTTTAGTTTCTCACACACGTTTACTTTCAATATTATTGTTCTTAAATAATCCTTTCTCAAATATCCAGTTTTCTATATATTTAATCGATAATTAAAGAATTTCAATTGTTCATATGCTTATAAAATTTGCAAACATTGCAAAATCGTGTATTTTTCGAATTGAATTGCCTTATTTTACGTGGCGAGATTCAAACCATTAGGCCTGCTGTTCCATCTGACCACGCAAATTTTTCTACATTCCTTTCACCAACTAGCAGAGAAAAAAGGTATTTCTTTGGCGACGAAACTGTATATAATATTTTTGCAATAATTAAATTAGGTATTAGAAATAATGTTGCATATTCAGTAAAAATTGTTATTTTGCGATATTCACCTCAAAGACAATTTGGGGACATTCCCCAGCAGGAATTGCACAGAGTTTGGAGTTGTTCATAAAATTGCTAATTGTTGCAAAACTAATAATTCACAGTTTACTGTTCAGGGGACATCAGGATACCTCACCACTTAAGAATTGCAAAAAAGTGGAATCTTTTATTTTAAATTTGCAAATTTGGCAAAAACTTGTGGTTTTTTAAATTGTCTTTAAACGACATGCAAAATTTTACAATCCGATTAGCGCTATCATATTTTGTTTTCGAGAAACGTAATTGTTTATTAGAAATTAACATCTCATGACTACTATTTTTTGGCAATCCGAACGCAGTTCCCACGTCTTTTCTTCAAGCCCTTTTGCTCACTTAGTTTCGCCGCCACATACTAGTACCTTTGAAGTTCCTAACGGGGTGGAGCAGCCAGGCGGCCACAACGCTAGTATATATTGCCACGAAAATTGTTGCTGATTAGATATTCCTGGTTTTCAGCTCTCTAATTTTTCATTTTAATCTAAATACATTAATTCCCTGGTTTAACTATTACCGCATAGATTTTAAAATTATTAATATATGGCTACCGACCAATTTTGAACTTGGAAAGAGTCAGCAGTTGACTTCCAGAAATAGCTCTCCCTGAAAATTGTTTCCTTCCTCCACGCGTTTGAAGGCGAAGTAAGCTTGTTGTAAACTCGAATCATAACACTCGCTTCCCCGTGAGAACGCCTTTATCCACCATCTTACACTTGGGTTTTTATTGCTTGGCGCGCGAAGCCGTGACTTCAGGTTGGGACATCTCACGGTTTTTTGTCTTTCTCGTCGTGCCGCTAGATGTCGCATGATCGCCAGCACGGCTCCAGACGGTTGCATGACTGAGAAAAACAACACAGTGTGACATATTCCATCGTGAAGACAAAGCCTCGCGCGCCAAAGGAATAAAAACCCAGGAAGACAATTCTTCTCATATTAAGTGTGTGTGAAAAATAATTCAAATTATAGTAATTAACGAAACGAATGTATAAAAAGGAGTATAATAGTGTAAATGGTATGATCAAGAATACGAGCGCGAAAAGAGCACAGTTTTCTTACATACCGTGAGTGCAATTCCTTCATCCATGTGTTACGTTCAATGTTTTTTCGTTTCCGTTAATTTTCCGTAAAGAGTTCCTCTTCCGTTTCCGCAAAGAGTAATTGAGACATTATATTAATTTTACTAATTAGTGTCTTAGGGAACAATGTATTATATAAGAAACGTTTGAAATCGGAAAATATTTAAAGTATTCCGGTTGAAATATTGGAACAAGCTGACATAGCTATGAAAACATTACTTCGAACGAAAAGTAATGGCATATATGAGATAACAATACGTGTTAATGTTGGAAAGGAGAAAGACGATCAGTTCTGACTCAGACGTTTTGCTGGTGTACTTTTCAGAGTGGGTAAATACAACTTACACGATTGCATTTTTTATATTTGAAATATGCTCAGACCAAATGTTTTACACGTAGCACATTTATTCATGTTAAATATTTTATGTTGTTCCATT
>BOPP01000065.1:1708924-1795995 GCA_017312745.1 Gryllus bimaculatus | reverse complement strand
GTAAAAATAAACAGGGAAGCTTCTGATGGATTCAGAAAGATAATACAACTTAGAGAGAAAAACCCATTATTTTTTTTATCAAAGACAATGAGAAAAATATACCCAAATCGTAATAAATCAACATCTAATTTTTGAATGAAATATAACTTTATCTTATATACCCAAATAACACTGTGTTTGAAATTGCTCCCTGCATGAGCACAAGAAAGCCAAAAGAATGTGCTTTTGACTAGAAGATGACAAAGATTAGAGATATGCGAATCAACATGCAGAAATATTACCAGGGAGAAATCCAAGTGTATAAAAACAGACATGTAGGTCTACACATACTAATATACATTAGATGAACCTTAAATACTTATTATAGCCTCAAATACATATTGCACATGTATATTTAGAAACTAGATTTTTTATATTAATATTTTTTAGTCATACTACTTACATATTTTTTATCAAATGCTTCAAAAGCTCCCTTGAGCCACTTCACTATTTGCACTGCAGGTGCAAACTGTGACTTTTCATATATTATTTTTACTGGCACCCCATCCATTTCTCGATCCATAAATGCCTCCTCTGGAAGTAATCCTCGAAGATACACAATATGTGAAATTGACATTGCCACCAGTTTCTTCACAAAAAGTGATGATTGTACTTCATTCACAGGTCTGGTTGTTGATGATGTCTGCAGTATAAAGAATGAAATATTGATTATTGTTTTACAATAATTAAGTGTTAAAAACTAACGTAGATAACTCTTTCTCCATTTATACTAGTTATTAGCATTCATACAGCATATTTAAAAAAATTATTTTACAAAAATCTCAGATTCAAAATACTAATTTATTGTAGACTACATGATATTTCATGTACCTAGTGCAAAAATGGAGGAAACTTACAATTTTTCCAAATGGCCATATTAATTCTTCACATTAAAAAAAGATAATGCATTCACAAATGACTACTTTGGAAAATATGAAACACTAACAAAATAACCATTTTATTTTTAATTAATTAAAGAGTTTTAATTTTGTAGTATTTACTATTTTTTCATATTTATTGAATAATTCTTTTACAAAAACACAAAATTCTAAACGATTGTCATAACAAACGATTGTTATGAAACATTGTGTTATCCGAAGGAAATTTTCGTCAAAAAAGCTGTACAATTAATATTTAAACGATTCATATTGTCTTTGATGTAAGAAATGCAATAAGTATTGAATTGAAAAAAAATATACTGAAAGGGGGAGACATATGGTGTAGCGAATTAATTCTAGAAGGAATTTGACAAAATTAAACAAAAACTCAATGCACGTGTAAGTGAAATGACTCCACATTCCGCTCGAACTCCATACGACCGAACTCCATGCGATGTATTTCGTAGCATCCACACGTAAACGAAATTCTCTTCGAAATTCCATTTCGATTACATTTGTATATTTTTACCTGCCATGCTGTTTTGCTCATCTGCTTGGTCGCCATCGCACTGCCAGTCATGAAACTCGTTCGAATCGTCTGCCATATAAAATTGTAACTTGCACATTATACCAACATAGAAAATGAAATTATCACGGAATACCAAGTTAATAATTTCACTATTGCGTTAGTGTCATGTCATATCACTTTTTTATAACTTATAATTCGTGTAGAAGCGTTCATTTAAACAAATTCTTGAAGAATTAGTGCCGCTTCATATGCCCGATGTGTATATACCATGTTGTCAAACCTGATTTATTTTCGAAGCGATTTGTGCGACAATTAGGGAAGACGTATTTTTGTTTTGTACCAATGACAATGTTTTAAGATTTATCGTATTTGAGGTCTCTATGACAATAGCAATATACAATTTTCAAAAAAATTGTCTCTGTGATAATGGTTGTTGATTTAAGCTGAATCGATATATTTTTTTGAGGGACTGCGTTATAAAACAACTAATTTATAAAGGTCAGTACTAAGTAGTATGTAAGCTCAGACATGTGGGTATTTAAAATTATATTTCTGTCATTGGCATTCCCAAATGAACAACATTTCTTACTTGATCCCTTTTTCTACAATTTGCAAGATGAAGTTTTGACTTCTTTTAGTCTTTTCAGGCTTATATTCATAAATTAATTGTTTGTGAGACAATCAGATCAATGAAGGTAGGTATTTGAAGAAATTTTTCAAATAATACTGCACAGATTATATTTGATACACCCAAGGGGGGAGGAGAATGAATAAAATTTGTGTGTGTGGGCCTATATCTAGCATTACGTAAAATTTAATCTTAACATTGTTATAAGATTTTTTATTTTGTATTTTAAATTGTCTTCTGATTCATATATTAAATGGCTTCAGTTACAATGTTAAATAACATACAATTATTTTCAACATTAGAGAATTCTATCCAAATTTGTCTATTCTGGTTAACTATTCATTGTTTCATTTAGTATTTCATAAGAACTTTGTTGTGATCTAATATGAATGGGGCAACCAGAACCTTTCTAGAAGGAGGGGGGGGGTGAAGTCCAGGCACCTTCATGTTTTCTTATAAAGAATGTTTCATGTATGTTAAATACAATTTTTTTCTTATAGTTATTAATAACATATTCAATTCAGTTATTGATTGGCTTTCGTCACTGAGGGTTCTGTTCCCCATAGCCAAGTTGCCATCTTCTACATTCCAATCACCTCAGAGTTTATGTTTCCCATTCCCATTCTCTGATTCCTTATAGCCAGGTGCTTTTAGGTCTACCTCTTTTTCTTTTATTAGTTAATTCCATTTATTAGTTAATTCCAATTGCATCTCTCTTTTGATGTTACTATTCCTATCCATCCGTCAGCCTACAGCATCTCCTCCCGAAATCCATCTCCTCAGTCTTGACGTCATCATCTGCCTTATCTCTGTCCCTTATAGCATAATGCCATCTACTTGTTTAATACATTCTAATTTTATTTCTCTTTGTCACCTTCTAACTCTGTAAAATGCTGTGAAGTTTCTTTGTTGCATTTCTGCCTTGTCTCATTCTACATGTTTTATCATCAGATATCCTCACCCATAAATACTGGAATAATTTAGTATTTTTCAAATAAGTAAATAAGTAAAAAACATTTGTTTTTGTGGATGTGCTTGGGGGGGGGCTTTGCCCCTTGGATGATAATCAGTGAGCACAGTGAGCAGTATTATTTGAAAAAGTCTTTAAATGTCTTTATTGATGTTTGTCTCGCAAACTATTATTTATTAATGTAAGAAAAAACTAAAAGAAGTCAAAACTTCATCTTTCATATCTTAGAAAAAGGAATCCAGATAACTGTTAATAATACAAAGAAAATAAATATGTAATCAAAATAACTAATAGTTCAACAGTACTTATGAATTCAAGCCTGTCTGTTAATAAATGAAAATATAGACTTTTCAAATCGTTCCCTGCAAAATGCCTTATTACACTTCAAGCAACATGAGCCAAAAGTAATGTCTAATTTAAAGATTTTGACATCAACTTTGCAGGACTGCCAACTTCTAAAACAGTTTTTGAGTCCAATCTGTGATTTTCAAATTCAAAATGCCTCTTGTTCAGTAGGAGAGGTATTTCTTTATTTCTCTTCTCTTCATTTTGTTAGGTTTTGAGCTCTGTAGAGGTTTTGGAGGTTATTCTGCATACATGATCATTTTGTAACAATATATACCTAAATAATTAATATTAAAGTAGAATTAATTACTGATTATTTACAAGTATTAGTAAAGTGCCATACTGTAAGGCCGCGGTAACTAAGAGCTTGTACCAACTCAGGTCTTCGGTTCGAAGGGTCATGGGTTTGAGTCCTGCTTTGGACATGATAGTTTGTCCCTTGCCTCTCTGGTATATATTGGCATGGACGGCCTTGCGTTCTGCTGACCTCAGATCAGAAGTTCTGGCAAGTGTGTTGGTGTCTAGTGTATAGCCAAATACGTGTCCCATTGGGACCTAATGGGTGACTGACCAGTGGCTGGAAAATACCCTAGGGGGAATAAAAATAAAATGTATATTTACATTGGACACATTACACATAATGTCTCTAATGTTTTCTTTAATCATTACAAACAAAAATGATTCATCAGCATAAAAAGTCTCAACAATTTAAAAAAATAATTTTAAGTTGTTTTATTTACTCAAAAATATATAACTTAAGTAATATATAAAATATTACTTAAAACAGACTCAAAAGTATTGAATAAACAAGATTTTAATTTAAATTATGAATAAAATTGCATAAATTGTCCATTTAATAAATCAAAAAATTTTTCAGTTCACATTGTTGTGGCTTTTTGGAGGTTCTTATAAAGTGTTCTGCCTCTAACACTATTGTTTCTGTTTTGATTACTTATATATATTCTTCGCCATGCTTCTGAGTGTATTCTTGATTCATTTTTAAATTTTTCGTTAACTTTTAAAGAAAACTTCCAAACAAATCCAAAGTCTCGTCATAATTAGTGTCTTCAAAGAGAAATTAAACAGTTACAGATGCTTCTGATAGCAGTAATGTAACAAAACATTCTTGTATAATTTATTCTATTTTAATAATGATGAGTAGTATACATTGGAACTATTTCAGAACTTCAAATTGAACACTTATACATGTAATAATAGTAGTAATAATTCAGTGAGTGACAATTTTTATTTAAATAATTGTGCAATTCGAGTTATACCCTACATAAAATTAAAGCAATGTATTTAAGAATGGCTTTTCTTTTTTGAATCTTTTTTTAGGTGACTGTTGTTTATGTATAAAATTGCTAAAGGAGCTTACACTAAACAGAAAATAATATACTCTACGGTATGATGATGGTATTTCTTTCTATAGGGATTAATAATAAATTAACAACATTCATGATGACATAAAACTCACCTGCCTGTATTCTACAAATTGCATAACCAACTCTGATCTGTAAATAATTTACTAAAACCTCACTCAAATGCCACTAGATACTGCCAAATAAGCCCAAACAAAATTAATACATATTTGAAAGTTCAAATACACAATGCCTGCATTTCAGATTATCTCATTGTCTCAACAGAGGTTGAAAGCAACAAAACTCACTAAAAGGTTTCATTTTTGCTGCCAACCACCTTCAAAAACTGTTCCAACTTTGTACTTTTGTTTTTGAATAAAGTTAAAATAATATGAAATAATAAATTAACGAATACTATTATAAACAAATTTGTAGATAAGGCAAATTTAATATTACTCTTTTGTGACAAATACTACAAAAACATTCCTGCAGTTAGTGCCTATCCAATAGAATTTAAAAAAATACTGTAAGCACATTGTAATAAGCTTTACGATTATTATCATACCTTATTCAGACTATCATTTCCTTTTTAACATAAATACAGTTATGTGTCTGAAATTAATCTGCTTGCTAATCAGAGAGCAATGTATTATTATTATTATATTTGGTAGGTATTTCAAGTGTTTAACCTGTTAGATATGTTTGTTGCGGTGCCCTCACAATAGGTAATTAATGATATTGGGAATAGTTACTTCTCCAGCATAATTTTTTTGGTCACATAGTAAATTTCTCAATTTAGCATAACTTCACTTATCTATGATAGATACCTACCAAAATTTTAGTACACATATATTCAAGTTATGACATCAAACAAATTGTGAATAAAGTGTCTGTCAACAGATTCGCTATGGTGGAAGTAGAGAAGAACTTGCAAATTGAAGAAACTGCCATACCTGAGAAGAACAACAACATTTCGGAGGAAACAGAAAATTTGCAAGACAGCTCAAGTGATATTACTTATTCAGAGGAAATAGATTTGGCAGGAGATAAACACGAAACATTTAATGAGAGGTCAGTTGAAGAGTCACAGCTTCCACCTTCAAAATGGTCAACTTTGACGCGTGCATTTCGTTTGGGCATGTCTCATGATTCTCAGCATTCTTCAAATAAAGATGTTGACAAATCACTGCAAAATGAAATGAAATCAATGAGCAAAAGAAGTTCTCTGGGGAAAATGTTTAGACATGGTTTTCACAATGAACAAAGACCAAATAGTGCAGCAGATCATGCTAAATCTGCTTTTGATTTAACAGAAAAATCCGAAGAACCATCTCAAAGCACTGAAAAAGGAATGAAATGGAACTTTTTTAAATATGGAAAATCCAACCAATTGTCAAGCAATGAAGAAAGAGCAACATCAAAAGATGATGCCAAGAGGAGACCTCTCAGTCGAATTTTACATATAAGATCTCGAACTCCCAGAGAACAAGAAAGCAAAATGTTTGATGCATTGGATGGAAATTCAAATGAAGGGCAAATTCCCAGCCCTGATTCAAGACGTCATTCTCTAGGAAAATTATTTAGGCATAATTAGGTGTTAATAACTGCAGGATTTGCATGAATATAAATCTGTATATGAAAAGAAATGTAAAAAATAGTGTCTTCAAATTCTTTAAATATATTATCAAATATCTTGAAAGAATAAAAAAACTTGTTTAACATACATGTTGTAATGAAAATACAATAATTTTGTACATACATAATTTCAGTATATCATTTGTGCAATAAATATTTCAAATTTTGCTGTGCATTTATTTACATAGAAATAACTCTACATGCAAATTGATGAATATTTATATTTGAGTTTCATCCTCTGTCCAATGATTTGGTTAAAAACTCTCATTTGGTCTTCTTTGAAATAAAAAACTACTAGACACATTTGAAACTTGTGGTGTTTAAATAGAACATGCTTTCTTGGGTTATTTGTAATGGCGACTTTGAATATGTATATGTATATGTATATGTATATGTAAAACAAAGTCAGGTTATTTACATTTATTACTCAAGAACGGCTGGACCAATTTTAGTTATCTCTGATTTGTTGGATTCATCTCAGCCCCAAATAGAAGAATAACTGTTAAAATATCGGAAAATGCAATAGATGGCTCTACAGAACAAAACTAAAAATCCATGTCAAATGCAAAATGGCAACACACACAGCAGGATTTTTACTTTTCCGAATGCATACGTATATACGGAAAGTTATGTAATGCTGAGCCAAAAACTGCGGATTTTCGGCAGAAAAAATTCATTGTTGGGCCCTGTTAACGAAAAAGTGGATAAATCAAGTTTTAAATTAAGAAAAAAAACTTCTAACACGTGGTGAAGCCAAAATCCCTGTTTTGTGGGTTCTTGATACCGCAAAAACAATTGACGGCAAAATGTCCGTCCATCTATCAGTGTACGAACACCACTAGCGCCTAAAGCATACGTACGATTTTTTCCCCCAAAATGGATATTCCCCGGTCGATCAGGCTCCACTCGAGACGCCTCAATTTTGACAAACTTTCTTCAAAGTTTGGGGCTACTTTACATGAAGCACCCTGGACATTTTCAAAATTTTCTCAAAACTTATTACAACTACAAAATTGAAGACAGATAATTTTCCTTCAAATGAAATTTGATTTCTATAATTGGTTCTTTCATTAAGGTCACGTACATTTTTTGAACTTTTAATAGTTTTCGCGCAACATTGCGTGCAATATTTGCATTTTAAAAAATTCCAAAAACAAGATTTTCTCAAAAACGACTTCAAACTTGTTCTTTAAACTTTTGGTAGAGATAGTGCTAAATGTACTCTATGAAATGACATTAACGCCATATTTCTCTATTCTTTTGTTTTTTCAAAATTATAAAAATTTAATTTTTTTAACTCACGTCGTTAATTACATTAGTGGCGATTTGTTCACATTATTTTATTTATGGCTACATGTGCTTTAAATAATGTCTTACCTTGTTTCTCGAAAACAACCATTTTCTGTAAAAATGAACTCTATATTCCTCATTTTCAGAATCGCTCAAACGCTATTTTTTAAAAAAACTCTCCTCCTTTTTCCTTCTAAATTTTTGAACGGGTAGTGCTAATTGCAGTCATTAATATGACGAAAAGTTTATTATCTTTTTGCTTTGTTCCAAAACTACACGAATGTATTTTTTTAAAGATCTCTCATATCATTAATACGCACATTTCCAGTTATTTTTAAACATTCTTGCATATGTGACTGGAAGTGCTAGAAGTAACTTCATATGAAGTTTTTTAAAAACTTTTCTACGAAAAGAGGTTCAATTTTCGAATTTACAGTGTCGCGTAAACGCCATTTTCTTAAAAACTGCTCAAAATTTTGCAATAGAAATCGCCTATAGAACGAGTTTTTACTATTATTTAACATTCTTAAAATAATAGTCATGTTCTACTATTCGGAAACCGAAAAATAAGGAAAATTTTGAAAAATGTACTTTGGCGATAGGTGTCAGCCGGCAAGTCCGAATAACTAGCCGAGACCAAAGGAAATAGGAAACAGATACGGGAAAGTCTATGTCATTCTGTAACACTACTAGTTACTTTCTCGTATACGTATGTATAAGAGTAATATTCGTAGTATATTATATAGAAAGTTATTTAATGCTGAGCGAAGAAACGGCGGATTTTCGTCACAAACATTTCCGAGTCGTGATAAAAAGGATAAATCCTGTTGCTTAATTAAGGAAAACAAGTCCTCTAGTACGTGGTGTATCCAGAATTTGTTTTGTGGATCCTTGATAACGAAAAATCGATTGACGGCAAAACGTCCGTCTGGTGTACGTGAACAACACTAGCGCCTTAAATGGACTTTCCAAACTGAATAAACTCCTGTCCATTTGGCCTGAGTCCAAGCTCAGCGATTTTGAAAAACATTCATTAATTTTTGGGATACTTTACATAAAGACCCACAATCATTTTATAAATTTTCAAAAGTCTCAAAAGTATGAGATTTTGAAATTTGAAAATTTAATTATACTTTCTATCTCTTAGTTATTTTAAGTGTTTTTTAATGTATTACAATTTTATACTAGTTGATGGGGTAGCAGTGTGCTCTGAAACGTAAGCAAGTTATGTGATTGTTAACAATTTAAATGTCTTATTAAGGATTAGTTTAAAGAAACATGTTGTGAAGATGACACTGAGAAATGAATGAGTTGGTTTTAGCTTAGGTTCTGACATAGAGTAGTCTCAAGAAACAGATCTGCATCTAGGGACTATTGTAGACTATATGTCAGCAAGCACCTTAACTGTTCATCTGACTAAAGAAGTCTAAAGGATAAATTTTTTGAAGGAAATTTAATATATTTAGTTGTATTTTAGGGCACTTTTTCAAAAATGAAACAAACTTTTTTCGTAAGTTTTAAGGAAAATTTTTTTTAAAAAATGTAGTTTTGTGTCATTGCAAAATTTTACGACCCAAAATATCTAAGGGACGCCATTCCAAGTTAATTTAATGTCTTCTATTTTTCTCTTAACCTTTCTATCTTTCAAGAAAAGTGTGTAGTTTTCAAGTTATATGTGAAAAACTAATAAAAAACGAATTTTTTTGCTGTTATCTCAGAACAAACAACATTTATGAGGTATCAAAGTTAAAATTCATAGTCAAAAACACATAATAATAATCTAGGGAAAAAAATTTCTACAGTTTTTCCTCTGGCTTAATATATTTTTTCATCAACAGACTTGATTACTATGTAGTGGTGAGAGGATACTTTCTTTTGACTGGATAGTAATCTTGGAAAGACAACAAGATAGTTTCTTCCGTAAGTGGGGACGATATCATTAGTGTTTTAAAATTAATGTTAAGACTATCTAGAAAAGGGAACTGAAGATGCATCAATTTATGTCATGGGATGATTTCTGAAACTATAATATAAATGAACAAATATTAGATTACTAAATCATTTTCATGTCTACATCACAACTGTAATATCTTTTTGTATCTACTTCGTTTATGTAACAAATGTTTTGAAAAATATAGCTCAACCTATTTGATATGTACTTGTTGAAGTGCATAAAGACATAAAAATTTACCTCATACTTAAATTTTCTGACCACAACCTTGTTAAAAATTCTTGTGTAAAACACTGGATGTGATTGAATGCCATTCCTGTTTCAAAAAGTTAGTGCACAGCAGAAGACATCTGCAAGATTTAATGCTTGTGTATGTGGCACCAATCTTAATTTTTTTAGTGCTTTAAAATTGTATTGTATAAATGTACCATTTATTATAAAATTTCCTGTGAAATATTGACCCAAAGTGAAAATTGTGAAAATGTTCCTTTTACTCTTGGATAAAATGTAGTAAAATATTTATGTATAGTTATATTTTATTTCAAGAGGAAAATAATAATAATAATAATAATAATAATAATAATAATAATAATAATAATAATAATAATAATAAATGTATTCTGTATGATAAAATTATTGAAGTTCATTTTAAAAGAGAGAAAAATATTTTTAATTTAATATTTTTAAACTAATTTTTCAAAAGTTATCAATTAAAAATACTAGTAAAGATGTGCAGAGTTTAAGCAATTTATATGTTCATTCTAAAAATGAGAAACTATAAAAAATTAAGATGAAAATGAGCTTGAGAAGAAAGTTCGTTTGTTTAATATAATCTATCATAACAAATATATATATTGCTCTGTTAATAGCGGTAATAAAAATAAAACTATTTTTGTCACACTAAACTAAAACAAATAAGTCAATTAATAAGAAATGGATCACTGTTTAGGGAAATTATAATTACAAATATATTTTGAGTTGGTTCGCTTTCATCTGTCAGAATGTGTTTACAAGGTAAGTTGTTGGTCATTACTAGGGGGCGGATTTTAATGAAATGTCATTTTGTTTTCTTTTTCCTTTAGAACAATGCCGTTTAAAATAGAAATTCATTTTATGTTGTGACGAATTTCATAAGTAACATATGCAACAGCTTGAGTTGTTTATCTGAGGTGCTTTTGATCAAATTTTTTACATCTTTCTTTGTTTTTAGGCGATTTTTAAAACATTTTAAGAGCATTTTATTGATCATTTTTGGCAATGTTTCAGGTAATCAAAATCCGCCCTCTAGTCATTACATCTAACTTGGCTTGGACTTATCGTTTTCTTTTAAACCAAGAATAGAAGGTTGATTTTTCAAAACCAGCATCAAATCTATATGATATCCTTTTAATAACAGTGTTACATACGTAATGGAGTCAGTAAAGTTTCAATTGGAGAATCTCTTATTGCGCGACGATCAGTTTCGACGATTGAAGATGCGCGCTATACGCGTTGCGAACTCGCGTTTCTGTTGTCTCCAGTGAGAAATGTGTGAGAGCAAGCGACGCGTGCGGTTCTGTGTCCGAGTTTGTAATCATCAGTACGAGGAAATAACTGCAATACTGAACTCTAGAAACAAATATTCTTTAGTTAGATTAAAGTGTTTATGAGACGTATTGTTTTGAAAGAATAGGAACAAGTTTGGTAATCATCTCACAACTGCCTTCTGAACATGTAACCGTGCGTGACAGGTCCCGTGCCCTCCAGAGAAATGTTTTCTGTACCGCGAATATTGAATTACGAGTGTACATTTGATGATCTCCTGCGGTGCTAATTCAGTTTCTAGTTTGGAAAATTGTTTATTATTCGACATATTTGTCTCTAATTTTCTGTTATCAAGCAATATATTTCCTTCCTGAAATGATAACTTACAATTTCATTGGTTACTGTTAGTTTTCTTATTTGACATTGATCTAGCTCGTTTTAATTTCATTGCTGCTATTTTGAGACAAACATATCTTGTCTTCATTACACAATGTTTTAAGGATTGATATTTTCCATAACTATGGCAGAAATCGACATGGCTGAGACAGCTACTGCAGACGAAGCATTGCATTGCTTCGTTTGCGACGTAGCAGTAACAGGAAAGCATTACACTTTAGCTACATGCCGAACTCAAAGTTCAAATATTCGCCTAATAGAAAAATTGGGACAGCTTGTGGGAGAGAGGTACTTAATTTCAGAGGAATTAAGAGATTTGTATTTGTAATCTTCATAAATGTTCTGAAACCATTTCTTGTTTGTAGGTACATGGTTGTTATTTGTGAGGATGATATAATATGTCGAGGATGTGCCAACTTAATCAACACTCTAGATAGACTTGAAAATGAAATGGATTCTGTGCGTAAAGTTGTTTTGCGCTTTTTAGAAAAAAAATATTCTCTGGAAGAAGGAGAACTCATAAATAATAAGACTTCAGCTTATGGACTGCCTCCTCAAATTACTCCACGTAATGGAATCTCCTTAAGATACTTACAATCCTACTTGTGTATTTTTATTTTTTTATTGATGCAAACTAACTTGCCACTACATACAGGATACTATATTTAACAGTTGAGAAGAATTTAATATTTGAATAGCGACTTTAGTTTAATGTTAGTTCCATCAGAAAACATTTGAAATTAGGATCTGTTCTGTACAATTATTTTCTTAAAATAAAAGTGCAAGGTCTCTACAAATATCTTACTAAAAGACTGATTTAATGTTGTCAGCGCAGTGTATTGAGTTCTTTCTTTTTGGAAATTGGTCAGTTTTTAGTGTACTGCTTTATGGAAACATTCTCAAGATACATTTTTTATAATCTAGGGTGATGAACATTTCTTGATGAAGAATATTATTTTTAACTTGCAAGAATTTGAGAAGTTTCAGTAGCGCTTTTGTAGTATTGACTTAATGAAGAATGGGTTACATATCTTTTATGCATAAATGATAGATCTTCACTGTTGCCAAGTCAGAGAATGGATTGTGATCGCTCAACGTATTTTAGTGAAATACCTTAGATAGTTTCATTTAGGAAGAGACCTAGACTGAACACATGGTGTAACAATAAAGACAGGAAAATTAGAGATGTGGCAAAAAATTATAGAATGAAGAGGTAAAAATTGAATTACACCGTATTCAATCATTATGATATTTAAGGATTAACATAAGATGTTATAAGGCATAACACTGGGAAGGTACTTTGTAAGGCATGTGAAGGCTATGAATTTATATTTATTACTCCAGAGAATAGAGAATTCAACTTATAAATGTGATCGGGTTCAGAAAAATCACCAATTTTTCATTCAAGAATTATATTGTTTTGCCATTGGATAATTGCTTGTAAATGGTTTTCTATTAACAAAAAAAGATAAGAATATTTAGAAAAAATAATTTTACCGTAAAGAATATTAATAAATTTAAAGCTGCAATCACGTAAAGCGTGTCTTAAAATCTTCAAATCCAATATACAATTCCCTTTTCCACTTATTAGTTATGTATGGTGCTAGAGGGTATAGTTTTGTTTTATTCATGATTGCACAGTTTTAGTTATGAACCTAACCAAGTGCAGTAAGTGAGGAGAAATTAATTTATATGCAAGTAAACTTCCTTACTTCTTTGAAACTTAGGTTTATAGATTGTTCAGATGTTATTCATGAAGAATCATTTATAGTAGAGTTTAATTCAACTGTTAATACAATTAAAAAGTTCCTCTCGAGGAATGCATACATTGTGAAACAAAATACATATTTGTTCCTTTGCAGGTAATATGAGCCCAAGATCAGTTATGTCAGAGAACTTTATGGTAATATTTTGGAAGATTTTTATTTTTACTTGTTTTTAATGTGTTTTCCTAACTTGTTCATGTAAAATAAATTTTGTAACATTTTAACCTTAAATTCATGGTTATATTTTGCGTGTTTTTCAGTACCAGAAAAGAAAAGCTGCTCTTTCAGAATTGGAAAATGAAACTAATTATAGTGTTTGTGATAAATCAAAGAAGTCAAATTCAAAGAATGATGTTTGGATGCAGTGTGACAAGTGTAAATATACTACTCAGTATGATGCTTTCATGAATTATCATGTGCGTCAACAGGTGAAGAAGAAGAAAGTAGATCAGACCTGTGAATCTTGTGGAACAGAAATGGTTAATGGATGTTGTGCTCAGAATTGTAATATGAGGAAAGATCCTAGCTCATTTACTTCCACATCATCAGGTATGTGAATTGCCTTTTCCGTACCTAAAATTGTAAGAATGTTTTGTTTTTGAATAGGTGTTCTTTGGGTTTACAATGTCTTAAGACTTCATTTGCAAAGATTGTGAACAATTACATTTTTATGGAAGTAAATTTTAAAATCCATCGACATTTGATGACTTTTCAAATGCATTCTATTTCATGCAAAATTCTGTGGTTGATCGGAAGTTATCTGTGTCTCGGTGCCTTTGGTTCCTTGGTGTCATCTCCTTCAACTGCACGGAACATATACATACATATACCCCCCAAATGATTTTTAAGATTAGTGATTGCATTGTTTGAATGTGTGTTCGTAATTATGCGTTGCACAGACTCAAGGATGTTTTATGTGAATGTGAATGCTGATGGCCCGAGCCTCATCCTCGACTTGGACAAGCTTAGTGAAACATCACAATTTCACTCACGTGAACTGTGACACTGCCAACTTCCAATTTACCAATTCTATCTGGTAAATGACTTGGTATTGGCAGGATAAGCAGTTTCCCAACATTATAGTTGGTTTTGAGTGACTTTAGACCTTTGTGTCACATCATGTCATTTGACTCTCATGTTACCTTTAGCAAACTTTTATTCAATTATTTTGTCGGTGGCTGTGTCAGATTCATTAAAGATAGGTTCATTTTTTAATTAAATCTGAGACCAAGCATTTTGAAAGCAAATTTGCTACCATGGAAATATGGTGGGAGGGAGGGGGGTTTCAAATATTTGCAATTATGAGAATAACAGAATTCCGATAATCTAACCCCAGCTAACTGGAATAAGGTGTAGAAGAAGAAGAACAGAATTTTAAAAAAGTATTAAATTCATGATGCATAAATCATTTAATAGTAATTCTTGAATTATTATTTAATATAACGGGAGGCTGATTGTAAATCTGCCTATTCTCTACAAAAAATAAACATTTGGTCCAGGCCTAAGAAGAAATAATTATCTATTGTGTAAGGCAATTGTAAGCAGACAAATTCAGTTTGGAAACAGTTATTAGATGGACATGACAGTGAATGTATCACGTTCCTTCAGTTGTTGAGCCTTGCACAAATGATATGAAAAGGAGAATTGATAGGTCCACAGAAAAAAACATATAATTTCCTGAAGGAATACTTGCATCAAGCTGTTCTGGAATTATTGGTTGGGGGGAGTAAATGTAAACATAGAAAGAAAGGATGTGGTGGAAGGAGGTAATTAAAGAGCTTCTTAAGGAAAAGATACTGGTGCTCAAAAGCAAGACAGCTTTAAAAGCAATTTTCGTAAAAAGACACTGTAAAAGAAATGTCATATTCCTCTTTAACCGAAGAGAAAGTGAAAAAATACATAGAAAGTAATTCAATAGAAATCTTGGTTGAAATTGTTTGTATAAAGTATGCCCTCAAGTACGTTAAAACTGTCTGAAATGATATAACTACACTTGAGGCAGCCTTGCAGGCCACTCTATATGTCTAATATGGTGGCATTGGTCGCTATCTGTCCTTCTAAAACAAAGGGTTTTAACACAACTCGCAATATTCAAGGAGACGAATATTCGAAATTTAACTGAACTGCAGGATTGATTAATACTTTTGTCGCTCTTTTTCTTAATTTTGTTAGATTTGAAGTTCAGGGAATAATGCCAAATCATTCTTATGTAATATTTACACATTACTTTATTATTTTGTTGTATAAAATCTTGTACATCCCTGATATATTATGATTAGTTGGAAGACTTTCTGGGGTAATTCACATTTCAGTGAAATCAAGTTTGATGTTGTTTTCTTACTTTCTTTCATTCATTTGTTCAAATATGGAGCTACATATTTTGTATAACTAGATTGTTTGATGTAACATTTGACTAGATATAAATCATTAACTATGTATAAATTAATTAAACTTTCCTCCCAGAAAAGTTTTAGATTTTTTTTCTTTCTTTAAGTCAATAACAAATGTATTTTACATGGTGGCTCTTAAAAAATATACTTTCATACAACTAGGATACCTTTTGGATGGATTTTCTGACCCTGTGTTTATAATCTATTGCACTTCCTTTGTCAGATACACCTGGGACAAACCCATGTTTACTTCCAGCGTGGATTGTCTCAATATATTCTTGTCATTGCGTTCCATATGTGGCTGCGTTTCAGCATTAAGGGAATGATGTTCTCCGTAGTTATATTATTAGGTGTGCATTTGATTTCCAGGCATAGTCTATCTTCTTCCCATCTTTCACAGGAAAAAAATGTGTGTTGGGCGTCATCCGGTTTTTCGCAGTATGGGGAAGTAGGACTCTTAACTCTTCCCATTGAGTATAGTTATTCTCGGAAATATTCGTGACCACTGAGCAACTGCGTGAGGTAATTGTGGGATCAATTTTGCGGTCCACTTACCGGTGGTTGCCTGGACCCATCTTTCTTGCCATTACTGTCTCAGACTGTGTTGTGCAGCCTTCTTGGCCTCATCGTGACTTTGTTCTCTTTGTGTGTGGCAGATCTCCTGTCGCTCTAAAGCAAGTAGGACGATTGGCGGTGTATTTGCTATTATAAGAACAGCTGCCTCTGAGACAGTGTGATATGCACACGTAATTCTGAGTGCTCCATGTCTAGGTATTACTACTATTTTCTTCCGGCATGATTCCTTGTTCAGCGCTCCGACCCATATCTCTGCTCTGTAGAGGAGTATTCTTGGAGTCAATACTGACATTAACAAATGCTGTTTGCTTGGTTTGGGGCCGTTGGTGTTGGCCATAAGCTTACTCAGGGCAGTCGTGTTTGTGTTGCTTTGTTGCTGCTTTTTGTAGATGCGACCAAAAGTTGAGTTTCATGTCCAAAGTTACTCCCACATACTTGGTTCTGTTGACTGTTTCGATATCACTGCCCCCACTCTAATTTTGGTGGGAATGTGTTTTCATGTTAGCATGACTATTTTGGTCTGGTGTTCTGTGAGTTCCAGGTCATGTTCTGTCATCCACATCTTAATAGGTTTCATTGCGTGATTCACCTTCCATTGTGCTTCATTTTATGAGCAGACTTACATCATCAGCAAAGCCCACTAGTTCAGTATCGGTCAGCATTTCAGTTTCTAGTAGGCCATCATATAAGGTTCTCACGAGTCCAATTCTAGGATTGATACCCGAGATGCTCCGCCCTTCAGTGCCTTTTTTCGCTGGCCTTGCCTTGCTCCGTGTCGTATATCAAGATGCGGTCCTTCAAGTAATCCCACATGACTCTCATCAGATACTCTGGAACTTTAAATTTCGTCTGTAATGTAATCTACATATCATTCCACCTGGCTGAGTAGAACATGTTTCTCTGAATTTTGCAAGTAACAAATGTGTACATCATGTCACATACTTTTGATTATAGTTATTATTGTTTTTAATGAATTCTTTTGATGTGTTAATAGTTCTGAAGACTGACCTGCCTAAACAAACTTCAAAAATGAATAGTGGAAATGATACTAATAATAAGCAAAGTAGATTACGGTCAAGAGAAAGTTCAGAAGCTGAGACTGTGGAGATGATAGCTGCAGAAATTAGTGAATTTACTGGAGTAAATGGAACCAGGCCAGAATTAGTGTTGACTGGAGTGCAGGAAAGTGTATCTTCTAGTGCTACCAGCATTGAAGGGAACACAAAATTATTGACTGACTGTGAGAATTCTTCACAGACTTCTAGTTGTGTGAATACTCATGGTGAAACTATACCATCTTCACTTGCAAATGAAGAAATGATCATTCCTGTCACTGAAATGACTCATGAACAAGTGCAGCAACAGCTTGCTGCTGGTAACATAGAAGTACAAATGGAAGGTCAAGATGGGTCAGCTCCTACAGCAATATGTGTTATGGAAATGTCGGAAGATCCTACTCCAGAATCTACTTTGGTAACTGTGCAGAAAATGGAAGATGATAATAATGCAGTATATGTTCAAGTTGTGGAAGTAGGTAAAGATGGTGATATAGATGAAACTTCTAATATTCCTAAGGTGTTGACTGTGTCTGATGATGGGACAGTAGAAATGGTAGAGGTAATGTGGGATGATATGGTAGGTACTGAAGTTGATTCAGGACAGAGTTTACAATTTTAGCAGTTTCACTATTAGGTTTTGATTTTCAGAAGTCAATTATTTTCTGTTTGTAGTTTTTGTTTTTTTAAATGAAGATTTGTTGAATAATATTGTATAATTAGTTTCTAAAATTGCATTAGATTTGTACAATATAACTTATTTTCATTTGTAGAATAATTATAGTATTCTCATTTCATTTCACAAAAGCAATCATAAAATTAAGATGTTTATTACAAAGAAGTAAAATATGGATTTCATTAAACAGTTGAGCAAAACATGACGTTCAATGTCAGAAGTACCTGTGAAATGTTATATTTTGTATTATGTATATAATACACAGAAAATATGCTTGAATTAATTTGTACTCTTATGTAGGCTTCCACAGTCATATGCTCCTTTCTGGAGTAAAACCTCCCAAATTCAATTTATAGTTACTAAATGCACATGATTTCATGGTATTAAAATCTTAATGGAACATGCATCAACTTTTGATGCATTAGAGAAATCTCATTGCAATTAGTAAATATAACTGTCAATTGTGATTCTTGTTTTCTTTGTATTATTATAACATATTGTGTGGTGATAAATTAATATACTTGAAAACCGAGACTATAGGAATCAAAAAGAAAATGTATATACTTTTGTTTTACTGAATGCATACAAAAGTATAAAAATGTAAATGTTCATGATTTGGGTATGTGTGTCTGTACTTGTATGCATATTAATGGCATGTTTTTATACACATTTGTTATTGTTCTGAATTCCATGTGTTTGCATATATTATGCATTTCAAAATACTTTCTATTTAGAAAGATTATTATGAAGATAGATTTGTATGAGATGCTTACATTATGGGTTGCTGTGCAACTACGATCTTCCCAGAAGCACAATGAGTATAAGCAATAGCAATGCAATTCTGTGAATATTTTATTCATAAATTATAAAGGAAGTTATTTGTAATTTGTAAAAATATTACTAAATGTATTCATTTTTCTTATTGGGAGAATATGTGTAAAATATTTCAGAAAATTCAATAAAATAAACATTTTTGTACACATAGTTACACTTGTATCCCTTGTGCACCTCAGGTCTATTAAAATAAAAGATTTATGTGTAGTTCTTATAATTTTTATTAGTACTTATATATTTGAAAATTAAAGACTGAACTGGAAAGCTTGTACAAACATAAAATAGAATGTTTGGAGGAAAGGTAAGTTTTCAAATCAAAAAAATTGTGGGTGTAATGATTCATGTCTGTGCATTTTGATTTGAGTTAATATAGTGTGTCCGGAAAATCTCTCCGCACTGGGCCGAGTCAGGACCTACAAATTTTATGTTGGGGATTATGTGGGATTGCTGGGAAACAAATGAAGGAGACAACAATTCTAGCATCTCTTATGATGAGAGCGGTATTTGTTTTCTTTTGTTGCAAGCTGATAGCTCTGAAGTTTTCGTTTGTTTCTCCGATTAATTCCAGGCAAATGAACCAGCACTGCGCGCGATTAATCCTTCATCCTTTTTGTCCCCCTCCTGTCGTGCACACAAGCAATGTCGAGAGGATTTGGGTATGTCGTGTTTCCGTAAAAAAGAAGCCAAAGCAAAGTGGCGATCATCAAGTTCGTTGTCAGGTGAATACCAGAACACCCGACGGATGTCGTAGGTGCACAGAAAACATCTAATGTAGAAAAAGGCGGGGCTAACCGAACGCGCGAAGTTTAAACTGAGGACGATGAGAAAAAAAAGGAACGATGAGGAATGTTCGACTTAAGAAACCAGATATCGAACGAAGAAGGACAAAGAGATACAGAAGAAAGACAGCCAATTGAGCGACTCGAATGATCGACGCCGCGACGGTCGTCGTAACTGTGAATCGCAGCACGGATATAGCAAACGAGATCACGGAGCATTCGAACAAGACGGTCGGGGGGAGTGTGCCCGATATTGTGATCTCGTCGCAATCGGCGACGGGAATACGACCTCAATGACGTCGAACGAAGGTGGACGCCGCACAGCATGTTCACCATTGGGGATGCTGAAGGATGTTTATCGAACTTCTCCGAGGATGACGGAATGTCGCCTAAATTCCGACGTTTGAGGACGACAGCGAGCTTCTGAAATGGAATGATAAACAAAAAAGTGATATATGCGAAGCGTATGCAGGAGGGGTTCGCAAAGAAATGTATGTCATCTCAAAAGACATCTAATTGGAATGCCTTCAGAAGTGCGATGTGTCCGGAATTCGCTATCAATCAACTTCGCAGTGATCCACAACCAGTTGCATCAACGTAGGCAGGCGGCGAACGAAACAGGACAACAATATGAATACTCAATGATGGAGGTTGCACATCAGGGGAGAATCGAAGAAGCAGCTTTGATTGATTACATCACAGATGGTATTCCGGACAGCGTAATGTTTTATGGCGTGGAGACAATTCAAGAGTTGAGGAAGAAATTTGAAATATATGACAAAATGAAAGACACTACACATCAGTTTAAAACAGTGTCAAGTAAAGATGAACAGAAGAAAAGTGGAAACTCCAGCAACAAGGAAACGAAGACTGAGGAAAGACAGACTGCCAGCCATGAACGGTTTTTAATTGTAGATCTAAAGATCACGAGAGATCTGGGTGCCCGTACGAGCCGAATTGCTTAAATGCAGCAGTTTCTGGCATACTTTTCGCAGATGCTAGGTTGAAATGAGAAGTAAGTTGCATTTAGTCGAACGAGGACAAATATATGTGTTCTCTTCCAATCGCAATAAATGAAGTGGAATATCGCGCACTGATGGATACAGGAAGTGATAACCTCATACAGTGGGACTTAGACAAGAAATTGGGAGGTCCAACTCTGAAGACAACGACACGATTATTTACGGGATTGGGCAACGCCATGGGGATGGCAGAATGGAAGGTCGGCATTGGTGGTGAAACATACAGTACTCCAGTTTACGTCATACCGACGAAAACCATGAATGCAGAATTCGTCTTTGTTCGGGAGTGGGTGAAAGACGCGGAGGTGACATTCCAGGAAGGGAAGGTTTCTATCAAACGGATTGCAATCAGAGCAGAGGCACCGAATGCAGAAGTCCCAGAATAGCTTAGCCGAATGCAGAAGTCATAGAAGAGCTTATTATTTTGGAATGCGTTGCAATGCCAGATATTCACGCTCCTAAACCTTATAAAAGGCAGGTCAAAAGCGGGTAGCTGACTACAAACCAGAGAAGGATGTGAAAGCTAGTGTCGGGCGGGAGATTAACTTAAAGGACGAAGAGCAGATCAGTTTACCACCACGAAGATTGGCCCCGAAAGAAAGATGCATCGTAAATGCGCAAGTCGAGCAATTGCTTAGAGACGGAGTAGTAAGTCCAAACGCAAGTGAGTATGCCGTCCCAGTGTCAACACTAATCAAGAAGGAACAAGATGACGGCTCAAGGTGATCAAACAGCTAATCTGATCAAAGAACAGTTCAAATAATATTTGATAGAGGACAGTAGTTTAGAAAAAACCGCGAAGGTGTTAGAAGAAGAAAGAGACACCGTGAGAGCAATTGCAATTAATATCATAATCGCAATAATGTAATCAGAATGTTCCCTAGAGATTTTACTAATTAATATGAGGAAGGTAGTTCTGACACACATGATCAGAACAAGAATCCCCGAATTTTCGAATAGCATACCGTACCCTTAAGAAAGTCAGTGTGCGTGATGTGGTAATAAGAATAAAAGCCTCTGGCCGAGACAAAATTAGTGAAAAAATACTTTTGACTTAAGCCTATTGAAACATCACTGCTAGAGAATATAAGACATACATTCATTTTTCGAAAAAACAACAACAAAACTATGCAGTATTTTGCTAGTTATCAAAGAAGAATAGAGTTTCGTTTCCACTGATTACCGCAACGTTTGAGAAAGCAGATTTCATTTTCCTGTTCTATAAGTTTGGTACTATTTACTTTTTTCTTTCATGAAAATTCATCTTGGGTAGGAGTGATAAATTTAATATTTGAAAGGTTTATTTTCTAAAACCTTGTGTTTCACGGTAGTGGTGCACAAGATGCGCGACTGCTTTGTTTGCGGAAGGGGAGGGCAAGCTGGGTGGTCGCTAGCAGGTGGGATATATAACATATTTACCGCACGCCCCTCTGTCGTTATATCTTCGACGCTTGACGCAATGTTCTCACAAGAAAGAAGGATAACAAATTAAATGAAGTTAGCTAAAATCTGTAATGGCTACTACTCAACTCATTGGGTGATTCCAATTTAAGATCATCCTGAACATTGGACATCATCCGTTTGTCATTGTTATCTCTGAATTTTCGAAAATTGCAAAAGTTTGAACTTTTGCGGTATTTTCCTACAACTACAAAATTGAAGATAGAGATTTTTCCTTAAAATGAAATTTTTTCTCCATCATTCTATGTGTCATGTGTAAATTGATTTGAAACGTTTAGTAGTTTTCGGGCAATATTGCGTGCAAATGTGCAATATAAAAAAACAACAAAAAGTAGATATTCTACTAATCGGCTCAAATTTTTTCATTAAAATTTTGGTAGAGATTGAGCGAAATGTACTGTATTAGATGATAAAGGCCATATTTGCATTATTATTTTGTTTTGTTTTTATTGTCTCGCGCTTGCTAACGTAGAAGTATAGTGCCTCAGAAAACAGCGAATTTTCGACCCAAAAACTCTTCTTCCCGGACTCTAGTAAAGAAAATGTGGATAAATTCAGTTGCTAAATATAGAAAAAATCATCTAACACGTGGTGTAGCCAGACTCCATGTTTTGTGCGTCCTTCACATCAAAAATCGATTGACGACAAAACGTCTATCTCTGTGCACAACGCTAGCGCCTGAACTGTTCTGCCAATGTTCTTCAGAATTGATACTCCTCAATCGATCTGAATGATATCGTTGATTTAGGAATTTCAAAAGGATATTTTCATTTCTGAGGGTACTCCAAACGCATTTTCAAACTTTTCTCAAAAACGGCTCCAAATGTTTTGATTAAATTGTTTTGTTCAATAGTGCAAATGACTTTAAGATAATTGTTTAGATCTCATTTTTGGTGACTTGTACGTTTTTTAGAAAATTGCAAAAAAAAATTCAAAACTACAAAATTTAAGATAGAAATTTTGTTGTAAATTGAGCTCTTTAAAAACGATTGTGTATTTTTTTTGTAAAAGTGAGTAGTTTTAGGCGTCCCGTCGTACACAACAGTACCATTGTATTATTGCGAGAAAGTATGTGCTATTTTAGCTCCACATGTTTTCAAAAATTACAAAAAAATAATTTTTGGACTTGTCTCCCACGTTGTTAATATTTACATTAGCGACGATTCATTCACGACATTTAGGAAAATATGTGTTGCAAATTATGTCTTTTGTTTCTCGGAAACTAATAAGTTTTGTGTCGAAATGAGTTCAAAATTCCGCGTTTTCAGAAATTTTCAAACGCCATTTTCTAATAAAAAATTCCAATTTTTCTGAAAACTTTTCGAATGTATGGTGCTAATTGCACTATTTAAGATGATAAAATTAATTTTGTCATATTCTTCTGTTAAATATTCAAATGTAAATTCTTTTAAATAACTCTCACTCCATTAATATGTACATTGCCAGCGATTTGTAAACAGTTTTGCATTTGTGATTAGAAGTGCTTCAAATGAAGTTTTTCGAAAACTGAAAAGTTTTCTGTGAGAAAAGATTCAAATTTCGCATTTACAGTGACCCTTAAACATTTTCTTAAACACGACTCCAAATGTTTCAACGAAAATTGCCTTAGAGGACGAGGGTTTACTCTTCTTTAATATATCGGTTATGGCATTAAGAAACCGAAAAATTGAGAAACTTTCAATACATGTGCTTTGGGCGGTAATAGATGGCAGCTGATAAGAGGATCGGTCAAGGCCGCTAAATTTAGAAAAAATCCTCTAACTCGTGGTGTAGCCAGAATCCATGTTTGTTGGTTCTTGATACCGAAAAGTCGACTGCCGGCAAAACGTGCCTGTCTATCCGTGGTCAATACTATCGCATAAACTGTTCTGCCGATTTTCTTGAAATTTGATATTCCTTAATCGACCTAAATGAACGCGAAGCTTTGGGAGTTTCAAAGGGATGTTTTGATTTTTGAGAGTACTTCACATGACGTCATTTTCAAAATTTTCTAAAAAACAGCATCAATTTTTTTTATCAAACCATATGATTGAACTCGGGTAACGTAAAGAACGCTTAAGAGAGTACTGCAGGTCTGATGATAGTTAAAGTACAGACTTTTTGAAAACTGCAAAAGTGCAACTTGCTTGGGCGTCTTTCTACAACTATAACATTGAAGATAAAAGATAAAGATTTTTTCCTTAAAAAATCCTTGCAACAGATATTTAAATACGATCAAGTTCAATTTTGCGAAAATATGAGTAGTTTTCGTCTAATTTAGCACGAAATATAGGCAATTTTTTCTCAAGTAGTCCCATTTTCGGTTATCGTTCCGTTTTTTCGAAATTTGCAAAAGTGAACATTTCAAAACCTCAAAATTGGAGTTAGCGATTTTTCCTTTAATCTGTTGCAAAAAAATCAGCTCTTTAAAAAGGTAGTGAGGAGGTTTCTGAAAAATGAAATTTTGCAATTTCTAAAAAAAAATTCAAAAACAAGTTTTTCTTACCTCATATGTAAAAGGGTCGGTAAAAAATATGGTTTAGTTCCGTATTCGGCTATCGATATGATCGATTCTATCGACTGATTTTTTCGAAAATTGCCAAAAGAAACATTTCAAAACGACCTAATCGGAGTTAGCAATTTTTGCTTTAAACAAAGACTGTTTCAAAAAGTTAGCTCCTTTAAAAAGGTATTGTACTGTGTTTCTCAAAATCTGCAAACATTTCTCATAAAAGTTTCTTGTATGTACCTACTAAGGTAAAAACAAAACTAGTGGTACTAGAAAGACACAGACTTTCTCTCACTAGTTAGTTTTTAGTCTAGGCTAGCTTTTAGATTGTGACGATCTGAAGTTTCCCCAATTTCTGATAATTTGTAGATCGTAGGTTGTTTGATAGGAATTGCACTACCCAAACCTAATTAATGTATCAAAAATAGATATAGAAAATTGTATCACAGAGAAAGTTAAAACCTGCCTCTAGTCACCCCATCCTTATGAACTGGAATATTTCCAGATATTTTCGAAATGGTCAACATTAGACCGCTCTTTAAACTAGAGGTGCTACAAGAGAAAATGCTTTTTAGCATAATTGAAAATAGTTACGTAATATTAAAATGTATAATTTCTGCCATAAGAACTGTTTTAACTTGAAAAGTATCGTTCAAACGAATCGCCTCTCGTGCATTTATTCCCATTATTAGGAAGAATAGTCATTTCTTACTTTTAAAATGAAACGAACATGAATGTTAAATATTACTGTATTTACAGAACATAACATCCTTCACACTATTCAATAACAAAATTTATTAAAAAACGATGGAACCATTTTTTTTATTATTTTGAAAATATCCCAAATGCTCCATGTTAAATACCCCGAAAATTAAAATTTCGATTTAAAATATAAGGGGCCGCGACATCAGCAAGATTAATTGGGAAATACCAATTTTGGAGAAAATCGACTGAACGATTTCCCAATAGCAGATGATGGATTTCGGATCTTTTATTGGGGGCAAAGATTCTTCCGCACAAGACGGTAAAAAGGTTCCCCTGTACCAAATGGAATATGTGTAGTTACACAATAATTCTTAACATAAACATAATATTTTTGAATGATTTCTTAGCTTCCGTCCCACCACCCATATACGATTAATGACATGGTGTTGGCAAAGGCGCGGCTCGTTATTAAAGGCTCTATTGCGGATACTCTCTCCGCAATAGAAATCGCCCCGTAAAATAATTTTTTTTTAAAAAAATTGTAAATGTATTTATTTATTTATTTATTAATAATGGATTTCTGAGTTGTATTATGTAAGAATCATATCAAAACGTTTTTTGCTAATACACACAAAAATGCTCATAAAATATCAACTGTAAGCTGTTCTTCAGCGATTTTTTGTAGTAAGATCATTTTAAATTAGTTCCAAAAATACTGTCCCAAAATCTACAACATTTGATTCTTCCTCGGATTTGCTTTCCACTTCCATATTTTTACCCCTTCATTTTTGAAAAGATGAAAACTCTACAAGCTCATAAAGTCTAATTTGTATTAAGTTTTACGTCTGCAGTTTCTCTATTAATAATTTTGAATGCGAATGTATACATATATACACACATAAACACATATATATGTATGTATATATATTTATATATATACATATATACAGTAAAAGACAACATTTTTGCATACTCATGTGAATAAGGTGTGAAGTTTTTAATAAGAATAGGCTGTTAGTCACATTCATTTGAAAATCGGTATTTGCACGCTTAAGAATGTAACTATGAGAAGTCGAATTTGATAAGTTAAATGTGCTTTCATTTTGTAGCATTACTCACAATTTGGTTTTCTCCGTATTCACATGAAGTTCTTCAAATTTAATAATTTTGCCACAACAAACAACGTTTTTTGGAAATTTCATAGAAACTTCACGCCGGATCCGAAAACAAATTACCAGTTCCCTACCAGGAGACCGAGGCGCTTCGAATGACAAATCATATGTCTCGATTGGTGCATAGGAAGTGGTCTAACTGTGAGTGACGGATTTGCACACTCGCATACTCGCAGTTACTCAAATTATATGTAGGGATAGTTGAATGTAGCGTCACCGACGCTCTAAACTGTTTTAAAAGTATTTTCATGAGTTGAAACTTTGTCATCCATAGCTGTTCAAATACGTTCTTACAGTCTCTAGCATCGAACACGACAATGAATCGTAGTAGCTACTAATGTTTTAGTCTTGTTAAAAAATTTCTAATCCCCAGTGGCTTTTGTATGTTGCCTCCATATGTGACATAAACTGGTAATATTGCACTTTTCAAATTAAAAATCCGTAAAAATACTTGGAGGTAGGAATGATGCTGAATGGTTAGAATTCAGTTCAGCCACATTTTTTACGTTCTTTGCTAATATGCACAAAAATGAACATTAAAAAAAATCATATGTAAGTAATATGTAGTCATATTCTGTCGCAATATCTTCTAGTACTACATTTTATTCTTCCCCGGATTTGTTTAACACTTCACAAAGTCAGTCTAATTTTGTCAACTTTTTCTTCTGCAATTGCTCTATTTGTCGTTTTGTAGGCGAATCTATATAAATATTTAAACGCGACTGTTTTATATGTTTATGTGAATAAGGTGGTAAGTAAGTTGCGTTTTAATAAGAATAAATTCTTACATTCATTTGAAAATCGGTATTATGAAGAATGTAAACGTGAGATGTAATGTAAATGTAAGAACGTAGGAACGTAAGAACGTAAATGTTCACGCTTCTGTAACAATATTCAGTTTGGTTTTCTCCATATTCACCTGAAGTTCAAGTTCAATACGTTCCAAGACAAAACTGTTCGCAGGTTTTTGCAAATATAATTTTAAAAACACGTTAATACGAATGCAAATTAAATAAAATCTTCCGCGTGGCGATTCACTTGTCGCATTCAACGTAGCCTACATAGATATACTTGTGTGGCGTTGGTTTAATTCCCGGCACACTCACTAAGATGGCAACGCTAAAACACGGTTTTGAATATTTTTTTTTTTAGAATTTTCTGGCCGGATCCGAAAACAAATTAGCAGTTCCCCGCTAGGAGACCGAGACGCGTCGAATAACACCTCATGCGTTTCGATCGGTGCACGGGAAGTGGTCTAATCGTGACATCCGCACACACAGCTACTACAATATTGTATATAATTATTTTTTTCTCAAATATATGAAATATATATTGAAATATATTTGAAGATCCGCGAAATGAAATGCCGTAAACATACTGTCATCATGGACAAGTGACAGTTCGCTAAACAAGTGAACATCACGCACGTGTAATGCAGAGAAGTATCTCTCCGCCGCGGCAGCTGTTCAGACACGCCCCTTCGTAGTGCTTACGGCTCCCGTGAAGACATCACTAGGAAGTATTAGCGCCAGGCGTAAGCAGACATTCTTAAACTCTATTGATCACGTGACTAACGCTTTTATACGGCCGAAATAAACAACGATCAGAAGAGTTTTAGCAAATTGCGTTATGCATTATAACAAAAGAAACATTTCAAGCGTTGAACAAAGAAGTTGCATAATACATCAAAGAGTGTAGGCTAGTGGTGAGACATTTAAAACACGATATGAGTAAGGAGTATAACAAATGTACATTGCTCACAGAGTTTTAGATTTTGTGCCCCCCACCCCTCGCGATGAGTATTCGGTCTGGAATTTTGAATCGGCTTTTCTAGAGAAAATGAGAAATATCTTAAAACAGCGTTCGTTTTGAGCATAAGTCATAACTTATTCCGAAGAGATGATTTAGACTTCTTTTTCGCGTATTTCTTTCCTGGCACCTCTCCAACATAACCCGTTAATTCCTGCCAGTATTGTGGAGATGGTAAGTAATAATTGTAATGAGAACAGGAAAAATACAACTTTTCTTGTTTTCAGGTGTCCATTTTGCCACTTGTAAGGTGACCGTAGAGACATCTACAGGCGTGCCCTATTTATGGATGTATAAGGTCGTACCTTAGACCTAACGTAAGACGTTATGACTTCAAGGTATGTCACGTGACTGTTGGTGCATATCGCTGCTACCTTACGCGTGGCGCTAAACCTCCCTATTATACAGACATCTAAGAGTTTCGCTGAGGTATATGCACAATATACAATACAATACGCGAGTACGGGAAATATTGAAATTTAATTATGTATGTGGAAAACTCTTTAAACATGCTCTCATATTAAGGAAAAGAAAACTGTCACGAACGTAAGTAGAAAGAAAAATGATTTTTCAGGATACGTGTGAATACCTTTTCTGGTTGTTTCACAACGAATGCCTCATGTACTTTTGTAGTGAAGAGGATAGTTTATTTATAATTATAACACCCCGACTATCAATATTTAGTACTATGTTCTCATAACTCAAATGTAACTTAATAATTTGTTTTATATGACACTAATGTTCTGCATGTTAATGCATTCCTTAATCGTGAACTAGGAGGATACCCTTTGCGCCCACTCTGGCTTTTCATGGTTCACAACCGTGTCATTATTATATTAAAAAATATACAAAAAGCAAAGCACGAAACTCTCGAACACAGCTCTCCACCTTACACTACAGGAGCCGGAAACACATGCACCGCCACCCGTACGCATCTCACATTCAAAACTCGCACTGCACTTCTCAATTTCAATTATTTCTCGTGGCGCACTACATGTTCGTCGGACGAGGACATCACAAAAGGAAGCGTCGAAGCCATTTACAAGTTAGCCAACTGCAAACGAACGAATGAAGGAAGGCCAAGGCTCAAGGACGCAACGACCGCAGAACCTTTAAATGTGTTGCCAGCACTAGCTGTCAAAACGTCCCATTCTTATAAAAATCGCTCTGTACTACTTAGACTAGTGGCGTAACGTTCGGGCTCGCAATGTGGGCTGGCCGTGGTAAAAGGGGCATATTTTTATTATTTAAGGTATTAACACGACTAATATTTGCAATACACATTTATAAAGGACGAGTTTTGCGAGAAAAGTTTTGCGGGCGGGCCCTCACTCATTTCGTTGCGCTACTGACTTGGACCCACACGATAAAAATGCTTTCATGGTTGTAGTCGCTTGACGTAATTGCAATGACCAGTTAGTTTTCGGTTGCTTCCGTCCGACAGCATTAAACACATTTAGCATAATTCGGTGGAACACCTGTACGTTACAGCGTACGTTAAATGTCTGGGATCGAAAATGGCCGAATCTGAGCCCTGCAAACTTTTATCTCTACACTGAATTTCAGTATAGTTGATCGAGAGATGGGTTTACATTTTGGAGAAGTTGTATTTGTTAATAGAATGGCGATGACAACTTCATTAGTGGAACGAACGCCTTCCCCATTTTTTCAGATTTCCTTGTTAGATTGTGAGCACAAAATTTCAAAAAACAGAGCTACTTGGACCCATGCTCACAGTGGGGTCAAGTAAACCAAAACTTTCTTTTTTTATCTTTTTAATGCGTTAATAAATTTATTTCTAATATTTAAAACTTAAACAATAGTGATTTTCTCTTGCTTTTACAATCATCTGTCCGTTACAGTACGCAAATACAAAAGATTTCCTGAAGTCGGAAATATGCGGATTACGAGGACAGTGCCGTCGTGACCCTGGTGCGAGAAGTGCATTGAAGCATTGCGACAGGGCTGCAAAACATTAGAATACTTACTTAAAACTTTCAATGAAACGAAACAAAATTTGTAATATATATCAAAGAGCAATACACTTTTAGCCCTACGAGTTACTAAACAACGTAGAAGTATAACCATACATTCAAAACGTTTCATATTTCACCGATTACATGCAATAAACAAAACAATTTGTAGGGTGGCATTGTTCTCTCTGCCCTTCCGTCTGTCTGTGGTCAACGCTAGCGCCTAAAAATGCGTCAAGCGTATTTATCTTCTCCAAAATTCCGCTCGTTTCGGGAACAATAGAAGAAAATAAAGACCTCTATCAACTGCTGAACTTATTTCTGGAAGATGTCGATATTATTGCAAATGTGATTGATGCTGTGCACATTCCTCCTAGTTTTGAAGAAATGACAGGTAAGGAAAATATAGATGATCTTCTGGAGGAAAACGAAGTAAAAGAAAAATTGATTGACTGTGCAATTGTCAACTCATGGAAAATATATAGTATGCGAATTAAGAAAATATGTCACAACTATAATTTAGCTCTTACACATGTTAATAAAATCTAAAGTCTGTGCAAAGTAAGTGAATGCAATGTGTAAATGAATACACAGGTGACTGAAAAATCCCATTTTGGTCGACCCACAAACACTTCCCTACCTAAAGAAGTACGTTATGATGTACGGATACTGAAAGAGGTGGCTCAGGGTATATATTTGTCACTGCAGTGCCTCTGACGTGATCATTCCTCTCTTATCCTTGTCCTACCGTTACTTGCATCACCTACACTTACACCGTACTTGCACTACACTTAAATTCTTGCAAGGAGACCGGCTGGGAGCCAAGAGCTGGTTACGATTGAGGCGGTGCCCCGCTAGTGGATGGGAGATACGTGCTTGGGGAAAAACACGCAAGCAAAAAGGTAGGACGGCGTCAGATTTCGCCAACCAACAGGGGAAAATATTCGCCACCTCCCGTGCTAAAAAAACATGCATTATATTTACGAGACCAATGAACTTAGCAGTTGACGGGCACGGAATCATCTGTCAATTAATCAATCAATCATGATGTAGAGCGCGTGATTATAAAGGAGAAACAAAAGCCAGAAGGAGATATAGATTTTGCCAACGCGCTGCAGTTTACAAATGTAAAATAACGCAATGTTCATCTCCATTCACACTGTTTTCAAACCTCTCATGTCAAGATGAATTGATATACCGTAAGGTCCCAAAGTTAAGTATACGCTTTTGTTGTACAGTGACTATTGGTTTAAAAAAATTATAAATTATTTTATATCCTCTCTACTGTCTAGTGTAATATTATTTAAACAACTATTGTTATTTCAATGCTTGGTTCTTAAGGGGTGAAAGATCAGTAAAACCTCGTGCTAAACTGCAATTTTCTTTGAAAAATTTCCTGCCAGTTATAAGAAAATGGCGCATAAGCGCTACTATGTATTCGAAATTTGAAGCTCTTCTTCACAGAAAATTTTTGAGTTTTCGAAAAATTCATTTGAAGTCAACAAACCAATGTGAACAAATGACATTTTTATAAAAACAAAAGAGTACAGCAATATAGCGTTTATGTCATCTTATAAAGTACAATTAGCACTATCCCTACCAAAAGTTTTAAAAAATGGAGTAGTTTTTGAAAAAATCTTGTTTTTGTTATTTTTTTAAATTTTCGAATAAATGTACATGACCTGAACGAAAGAACTCGGTATGGAGAACAAATTTTATTTGAAGGAAAAATCTCTATCTTCAATTTTGTAGTTGTGGGAAGGCGTTCGAAAAAATTTTGAAATTTTCGAAAATTCAGAGTTAAACTTGAAAATTGAACCTATGCCACCTTTGTAAGTGTATTTTACTCTATTCTTTCAAGAAATTTAAAGAAAAAATTGGAGCTGTTTTTGAAAAAAAATTTAAAATGCCCGGGAGGCTTCATATAAAGTACCCCCAAATTTTAAAGATTTTTGTTTTCAAAATCTCTTCTTCAAAGCTTCTACTAGAGATAGATGGACAGGGGTTTCTTCAATTTGGAAAAATCCTACTATGGTTTAGTTGCTAGTGGTATTCACAGACGGAAGGTATCACGGGTACGTATAATACTCCGTATATACGTACGTATACGAAAAAGTAAAAATTGCATGGATCTATAATTTAAACTGATCGATGAAAGTAATACAGGTAGTCCAAAAGATATAAAAGCAATAAAACTTGCAGATGAACTAAATACAATCAAGAAATTTCTCAAATTAAAATTACTACGAATTGAAGTATTAGAATTTATTTCTCAAACTAGTGGTGCTGTAGAATGGCATAGACCTTCCCGTATTAGTTTTCTATTTCCTATAGTCTCTCGGCTAGCTATTCGAACTTGACACATACTCTTGCCTGATGCCATCTTTCGCCGCCAAAAGTACATTTTTTTGAAATTTTCTTAATATTTCGGTTTTCTAATAGTAGAACGAAAATATCATTTTAAGAATATTAAAGAACGTAAACGTAACAGTAAAACGTTGTCTTAAATGCCACTTTTCTTTGAAAAATGGCGCTTAAACGCTACAGTAAATTCGAAATTTGAAGCATTTTTCAGCAGAAAATTTTTGAGTTTTCGAAAAACTTTATAAGAAGTCATTTGAAGCACTTAAACTCACAAATACAATACTGTTTACAAATTGTTGGAAATGTGCATATTACAGGCGTGAGAAATTTTTCAAAAAAATTAAATTTTTGTAATTTTTGAAAAAACGAAAAAATCCTGAAATAAACTTTTCCTTAAATTAAAAAGTGCAATTAGCACTATCCTTTCAAAAAGTTTGAAGAAGAAATTTGGAACAGTTTTTGAGAAAATGGCGGTTTCTGGAAATTGCGAAATTTTGAGCTAGTTTTGACAGAAAACGGTTGCGTTTTCGCTTTGTATCTGAAAATATTTAAAGCGCATAAACGCAAATATTCTCCGCGATATTATAATTCGTGAACGAGCAAAAATATTTTTCCGCATAGACTCGCTCTCCATCGAATTAACTCGCCGTACTCTTTATCGCTACACCACGCTGTTGGTTTGTCATACGAACTTGGGCCGAAGCTTCAACATCTGTCTTTCCCATTATTTCTATCAATTTTCGAAAATTCAGTGTTCAACGGAAATTATATAGTTGAGTTATATAGGAATATTTTGGGGGAAACATTGATCAATGACTGGCCTCTCTGGGCACCCATGGCGTTTATACAAATTTAAGTGTTTCCTTCAATTGGCAAATTCAAAACAATTTTTAATATTCACATTTTTATAAAATATTTGTAGCCATGAAATAAACACAAGGTCGGAAATGAAGACAACGGCTTTACCTCCACAAATTTATTTTATTTATAAACCATGGTTAACATATCTTGTACATACAAAATATAATTTTTAATATATCTATAATAATAATAATTATTATAATGTGACAAACAGTCTTTCATGATGGGATGAGTGAACCATGGAATAAAACTTGTAACCCAAAATTCATAGGACACTTACAAAAGGCACCTGTATTTCACACAGTATGTAGATATGCCATCCATCAATGAGAGGATGATTTGCAAACTGCACTCTACGAGAAAGCTTGTGCAATGTTAGTAACAAACATTCAGATACATGGGTACACAGAATTTGCAAGCCAAACAAGAGCAATGTAATTTTATTTCAACATTGAATAATCAATATTTTCTGAAATTTATTACAATATATTTTTTATTATAAAAATAACATTACAATTAGCTTTGACTAATGTTATATAGAAGACAAAGTTCAATAGAGCAAAAAAAAAAACAAGCATTAAGTAAAACCTTAACTTAACAATGAATATTCTAATAATCAAGTACAATAAAATTATAATCCAACACAAAAACACCACATCTTTCAAAAAATATATAGCGAGTTCTTCAAATAACAAGTAATTATGTCTGTATTTCTTTTATACACAAATAGTGAACAAATATATTGTATAATACTGCCACAGCAAAGTAAAAGCTACATACAATTCAAAATGAAAATAAAATTAAATGAGCAATTTAGCACACAGATATAATAAAACCATAAATAAATTATCATGAGTGTGAAATATTTTCAGAACATATTTGGAAGAATTATTTCTATGAAAAAGAAAACCAGACATTTACGCTTCTACAAATTTTGCAATTTCATATTGGCCTTTGCCAAAAGTTCAAAATTTTTATTGGACACAGTCTGAACTTTTTCAGTATATTGAATTTTTCAAAAATTGTTCATGCTGGCCCACTCAAACTCCTTCCATTTAACTGAAGAGAATGAAGCACAAACAGCACTAAGATTGTCCAAAAAAGAAAGATAAATAATTCTGAAAACTACAATGAAAAAACAAAGGAAACAAACAAACAGTTAAAATTAAGGCCCAAGCATTGTGTGCTTTTTTTGTTTTGATTTTGCATTAAGAAAGGCACTCAAGATTTCATTATCTTACTCTTAAAGAATAGTGTTCATCTAATTATACACATTTTCCTACAAACACTATCAAGGAATATTAAGCCTCAGTAAACTGCATATTCTAAGGAACAAGCAGAGACCAGTCTAATTGCGCACCCAATATCAAACACGTAGAGAAAACAAAAATAGATGTGCATTGAAAAACATATGCAAATTATTACTTGTGACTACATGAAGGCTCACAACAGGAACTCACAAACACACACAAAATAACAGGTTGCCATTTTTGTGCTAACTTAATATATCGTACTATTCCTAAAATTCAAAAATAAAATATAGCAAATGTATTATGTATTATTATATAATTTTTTATTTTGTGAAAATAGAATAACTGTACATCTGCAATAGGGTATTCGGCAAGAATTTTAAGTGCTAACGGTAACTTTAAATGCTGTTGTGGAATACTGTAAGATAGTATTTCAAGGCATAAAATTAAAAATAAATAAATTCTTTTAAAGAAAAACAAGTGTAAAATATAGTACAATTATTACTTCAAAAAATACTGAATCTGCACAAATTACTTAGAAAATATTATATGATCCATCCTGCTAAAAATAAAAATTTTTTGAGACATTTCGAAATTAACAATAGAATTCAACTAAGCACTCTGCACTGCTATACTCCTCAAATTTTGATTCATTCATTCTTACTTGCACTTTAGCTGCCTGATGAATTAAAATTTCCACCAGAGTAGTGCCCCACAAGTTAATTACCAGAATATTCTATTGCTTTCTTTACTAAGACATTAAATTTTGAACAATCAGGCTTCAAAATAAAAATTTGAACATACAACACAATTTTTTCCAAATAAAATGAAAAATTGAAAGACTAATGCTTTCCTTTGGCATTGGATATTGCTTTTGAAGATAATATAAACACTAACTAATTCACACAAAAATATTTCTGCATTAACATAAAATTGGTTTACAAGCACAAGAATTTTCACATTCTGATTAAGGGATCATACATGCAAACATTACAGTGATAAAAATTTTGCAATGAATCACACTTTGGTTGCTATTCCACACCTTCCTTCTTCTGAATTACTTGCAAGAACATGAGTATAGATTCAAGAGAAATAAATTGATCGTTTACACTGTATTATACCTCTGCTTGCAGTTTCCCCTTTTTAATCTTAATGTGAAAGGCAGCATGAAGTTAATTATAAGAGTAATTCATCTGCTCACACTTTATGATGTAATGATATATCTAATAAGAATTGAGCCATTATTTGTATTACAAGGCAGCAATACAGCACTAATAGCTGAAAACATAAACTATCACATTAAAAATCTGCATCATTTGATTGTCTTTTGATGCATCAAATGATGACCTAGGCCTTTTTCTATAATTGACCAAATGTTAAGTGAATATTGTTTAACAGAGAAATATATCAACTGCTTAAGTAGTCTTGTACAAATGTTTTCACAATAAACTATGAAAATTAATAATATGCAAATCAATTTCCAAACCTTCAAAATAACAGCACAAAAGATGCGATATACATCAAGTATTACTTCGCAAAACACCATCACCCATAAAAAAATACATTGTTATTTTTTGAAAGTGATTTTTTTTAACAAATATATTTCTGAAATTATTTATAAAGGCTTGAAATAGAAGTACAAAACTTTATGATACAAATATATTAGGACAAGTTTAGGCCCAGTGGAGCAAATGACATTAAATGTGCACAACACATTACTGTTTGCCGAAACTTGCTTCTCAGTTGCACCACAGTTAAGCTCATTCACTTATTATTCAAAGCAGTTTTTATATTCAGCCGCAACCATACTAATATAGTTTTGAGCCTGTTGTACAAATTATTTTCTATTGGAGAGAACGGAGCATGGAGAAAGGTTGATAACATATTGTTCCTCTTAATGCACAATGTTTCAGTTCAATGAATTAAAACTTAGTTGACATGAAAAATTTAACCAACTCCAGAAAAGTGACACAAATGGTGCTCATGACAAGACCATTCAACATGTGAATATACAAGTCATATATGGTGTTTTATCATGACTTTTTAAGTTTAGTGCAAAAACAGTGAAAATACTTTGGAATTTAAAATCAATAATTGGCACTCTTATGAGATAGGCACATAGCAAATTACAATTGCATCAATTGAACATTTTACATTTCAGCCTGAGGAAGACTGATTGTCAACATGGAAGTCCCAAGAGTTCCAAGTTATTCATATATCATGACATGGTAACAGATAAACATGTGAAACATTCAGGCAGTAATTATTTTCAACTATAACAATGTTGTCTGTAGAAAAATTTAATAAAATATGAAATGATGAACTTCAGCAACACTAGACCACAAGATATAAAATTTATTTTTCACATTATATAAAATCTCTTTGTTATCAACATTTAACATAATTGTAAATGATACTATATTTTTATATGTACTGTAGTAGAATATATACATTACATCTATGTTTTGTAAAAAAATACTGATCTACGTCACCATGCCCAACCACATCTCTGTGTTAGTGGCACTCACTTATATTTAAAAACGTTATGAAGTGCAAAGTCGCCGCCCAAAGCAAAATAGTAACAACCAATAATAAAGCTTAATTTATGGCTTTCACTGCACAATGTACCTCCAGGCCAATGTTTAATGTAACTTCTACCATGAATAGTATGATCTTACATGGCCAGAAATGTTAGGATGTTGGCCTGATAATTTGGTACATCCTACAAATGGTTTGTACTGCACAGTTTGTTAACATCTTTGTATAAAACCAAAACTCTACAAAATGTTCACACTAAATAGATGAAGTATCATTCTACACGAATGATAATTTCAATTATGTACATAATATGATTTGATTTATCAATTAAATTGTACAAAAATGAGTTTTATGATTTATAATGAAGAAATGCAACACTGAGTTTCCGTTTTAATCAGATGACATATTCAGGATAGTCATTACTTGTACTCTGAAACTTGCAACTGGGAAGTAACACTTGGTTGATCGTCTGCATATTATCTCATTAATTTTTACTTAAATTCTGCGAGCACATTCTGCCCCCATCCTGATTGTTAAAAATGTATTTGTATTATAACCAATATTTACTCAAGTTGCACAAAAGTCAAACAAATTAGGAAATGAAATCAATCGGTCACAAAAAAATTTTACTCATTGAAATTGTAAATAAATTAATAATATATTAACACGAGCACTGAATATGTAACTTGAGTGCTATCAGTTACAAAGTTTTCCTAACCTTATATAACAATCCCAAAATTAACCAAGTGCACTTTCATATATACAAGCCTAACAATTCCCAAAAATAAAAATATGAGATCAACCGTAACCAATGGCACAGACATTTTAAGATAGTGTTGCAATATACATGACCTTAACAAGTAAACTTGTTAGTGAATATGTGAATGAGTCAATAAATATTTTAGTATTTACTTGGCTGTCTGTGAGATGCTACATCCTAGGCACAAGTGCCAACATTTCAGTTGCTACAGTGACCTTCCTCAGGGCAAAATCCAGAAAGCGCAGAATGGCGGGCGAAACGTTGGCACCTGGGCCTAGGGTGTGGCACCTCCGAGACAATCAAGTATATTCCGACTCCAGCCATGGAAGCCTATGCTCTAATAAATATTTTAGTACTAGTGTGAACAAATGTAGAGCTTATAACAAGTAAAAAATTGAAGGTCAATATAAGTACTTTCCATGTCTACGTAAGCATAAAATATTGATGTGCCGGGCGATTAAAAGTCCAACATGGAATAAAAAAAAAGAATATTAACAACACTGTTTGCATGATCTACAGAACAATTTATCTCGCAAAGCAAGCTGAAATATTTCTATCAGCACAGCATCCTCAGAATAAGAGGCAATCGTTTTTAAACATCTTGTAACAATTTGGACATTAACTGATTAAATTGAAACAAAATTCAACCACTTTAGAAAAAGTCTATTTCAAATTAATCTTGTTCTTCCGAGTTGTGATAGACAATTAATTCTAATTTTTAAGTTTATCTGTAATAATATCCAATGATGTTCATCTTATACATTTTTTTAATTGTTGTAAACTTTCCCATCCAAACTTTAGTCATAACAATATCATATATACATTAAACAATGCTTTTAATTCATAGATGTAGTTAGAAACTTCCTCTTTTTAATAGTAGATTTAAGAAAACAGTGCCTATCCTGTGAATTACAAGAAGAGGCTTAAAGACTCTTCCTAATGCTAACCTAATGAAATATATTAAACCAAATGTCAAAATATTTATCAACTCGTATAAAAACACCAATAATTAAATATATGACAAATATGTAAAGAAATTTCTCAAATATATTTTTATCTTTTCATAACAAATATAAATTACTCAAGTTCAACCAAAACCTTATTTTGCAATTTTGAGTATATACTAGATTGATGATCTTCTACCTGTAATTTTGCAATCTTTTCACAACTGAGGGAATAACTTCACCATTAGCATGCTCACAGGTACCTACTAAGGAACATAAACTCCCAAATTAATTCCATTTCGGTTTCAATAATTCTATTACGTCAATATTCATAGACTTCTTTCTTCTCACAATAATTATCTTGCAATCACAACTAATTCTGCAGATGCTGTTTTAGATTCATAACTATCCAAATTTTTAACCATATCTAAACTAAACTTCAAAGCAATAATAATGAAATGTTATAATATTACTCAGTTAAAATCCTTGTTTGTGAACTTTATAAAAGAAGAATAGAGAAGTTCTGAATAGAAAAAGAGTAATATTACTACGAAATTATTCATTTGAACTCATATTCAAACAAACCTGTTCTCAACTTTTGCTAGGAGTGCAATCAAAAAGACCTTGCACTACGAGATTCAGAAGCAAACAAATTTGGGATCTCATAGAAGAAAAGAGAAAGAAGCAAGACGACTTTTGCATCACCCAGCATACAATTAGCTTAACATCTGTAAATTGCACATAGTTCAGGATCTCTGATTTACTCAGATATCTGGATAAAAAATGTAAATTTAGTCATGTCTCAATTATGTCACTCTTCGTCAACATATTGATCAGCGATGTGATGCAGAATAGATTCCAGTGCAGTTGAAGTAGTCTGTGCAAATAGTTGACGCCACATGAATTCATCAAGAATCATGGACCCAACCTTCTTCGGAACTTCTTGAACTTCCTCACACACTTGCACAACATTAGCCCAAATAGTTTCTGTAAATAAACAGTAACACCACATAATTTAAGTAACAGTCAATAAATTTTAAATGTAAGGCAATTAATAATACATTAAAAAAACTATTACCAAGATTTTCTTGAATACGTTTGGTTCCAGGCAAGTCAAGTTCTATAAGAGTTTCCACACTTATTATATTTGGGTAACCTTCAAGGGTTTGTATTGCTTCATAGGGGCAGTATTTTGCTCTGTCATTGGCAACAAGGGTAGAACCTGGACGGACATGCTGTGTTACATGATTAAGAGCTTCCTCAATCACCCCAGGTCTTGGGCCCCCTGTTGTATCCTGAAATTCAATAATCAAATGTACTAAAACAGATAATACATTTGGCTACATCACTCAATATTCTTCACTCATTTCATTCAAACCTGATCTAGTATTTTTGCCCAAATCCGAGCTGGCATAAAACTTGTGTCAGCAATACAGAGGATTCTCTTCTTTGTTGAATTCTTTTTGCCAGTAGTTTCATTAACAGGTGGAGTTGACGTCATGTACCCATCAGGAAACACATCAATAACAACAACTGCATTATCTCCTCCCAGGGACCACGCATGGTTATGATAATTAACATATTTACTGGCAACTTCAGTGCATCTTTCATAAATCCTTGCAACAACATGGTTTTTCAATTCTTTAAAAGACAAAAAACAAATATGCAGAGTTAAATAACGTAAGAAACTATAACATATGGAAGTTCATACCAAAAGTATGTCATAAGTATAAGTAGGTCAATCATTTATTGTTAAATATCAGAACATTCCTAAAAATCAATACCTAAGTTCTTGGCTGTGATTTCACTTGATACTTTTTCGCACCATCCCAAAATCACTTGAAATATATGCTTTAATTCACACTTTATGTGTACAAAGAAGGAACCTTCACGTATTGATATTTTCCTTGAGCAATTTGGACAGGCCCAATTATATTTATCGACAACTCTAGCTTTATTCCACACCATGTAGCTACGTGCTCCTTTGCAGTCTTCATTTGTGCATCGCCACCCTCGTCGTAACAATCCCATTTCTTTCATCCATTCGCAAAGTTCACCCTCATGACCCGGGGTCAACATCGGCCTAATAACCATATGAAAGTATTCACATTCCCTAGAAAACATCAGTGAGAAAGTATTAAGGCATGTAATACCCGATAAACGACCAAACATGCACTCTACTTAGGTGTCGTGCCATTAAAGAATATTGATTTTTCAGCGCAACAGGTTTAGATTGTTCGCTTACTTCGACGGGTCCCTTGGAGAAAGCTCTTCGGTAGTTTCCATTGCTGTAACAGATGAGGCTGATGTTGCCATTGGTTCAAGACTCATTGTTTACGAAATTGCATTCACTGTTTTGGACAGACTCAACAAAAACTAAAGGAAAAACAAGAAAAATAAAACAGCACTGTAACGCCAGCCACTAATTAAGTTGCCATCATGTTACTATCGCCCACGTGGTAGATATGTGAACTACAGCCACAGAGCTCGGTTGTCCATCAACTTCCGTGACTCGCTGACCCATCCATCCATTTCTCTCAAATGCCATTACACGAAGGCTTGAAGCAAAAAAACCGATATTTACATATTAACAATGTTTAACCTACTGCCAAAATCAAATTGTTGATGGCAATATTAAATAATTATCAAATAGAAACAGACTACTGGAAAGCAAATACATACCTAATAAAGACAATAAATAATAATCTGAAGTCACTATTGATTGGCTAATTTTGGTAAGGTGAATGTTGGTCGGCAAACGTACGCCAAGGGGGGCGTGACCTTCTGAATATTTTGAAACGGGCACTTTACACCTTAGGGAATATTTTGAAAGGGGTATGTAACGAGGTTCTGTGGTTTCTCCGATCAATACCAAATAAATGAGCGAGCAGTAGTACCGTACACACGGGCCACGAACACTGAGTAACCTTCCTTCCTCTTCCTTGTCCTCTCTAGAGTTGCCAAAAGGATAACAATGGAATTCAGGATATCCGAAATATATTTCCGTAAATTTGGTTATTTTATCCAACTAAATAGTATATCAAATAAACAACAAAATAGTAGCTAAAGTATACTTCATGAAAAACCGTGACCACTCTTTTTCTTAGGTAAATTTCCAGGACTTTTTCAGGTCATTTCTTTATAGCTCCCCAACAATATTTGTGAAGTTTCTCAGGATGTTTAAATAAAATATTAATTAAATAAAGCATGGCTTTGGTCGATATAAAAACTGTATTATCAACTGAGCATTCGAGATTCTCTGACACTAACATTTTGAGAGTGACAGAGGCACTTCGATACAAAACACACAAGAGTTCTTTATATACTTCTCAGTTTCTCAGTTCTCAGATTGCATCGTAAAAAGACAAAAATAGCAAAATTTGCTTAACAAATAAAAAAATAACAATATAAAGTACAATCTGTCCAAGCCAAATCGTTTGGGACACAAAACTAATCTGATTTAGGGAGGTTTCCGTTTTATGCCATTTATTATATTGACGTTTCAGCACTGAAAGTAGTAAATTTCATGACTTTATTATAATTATCAAAATACATTAATATATAACGTATTTATGAAAGAAATCACTAATAAATGAATATTAAACACTCAACATTGACACAGGAGCGGATCCAGAGACAAATTTTGAGAGGTGAAAATAAAAATGTTTTCGTCTAACGTGATACTACAGATTTTGTAGAATGTCGCAGGCTGCATGTCAGTTCATGCTGTGATACGATTTTATTTGTTTTAATGATTATCCAAAAATAGTTTTGCTTAAAAATTTTGTGACAAGTTAAAATTAACAGTTTCTGAAACTTTTTTTTTGGGGGGGGGGGATTTGCCTCATTTCCATCCCCGTATTTTTTTTTCGAATATCTCTCACTTCGTTAATATGCACATTTCCAGCGATTTGTAAAAACCACCGCATTTGTGACTGAAAGTGATTCAAATGACTTCCAATCAAATTTTCGAAAACTGAAAAACTTTCTGTGAAAAAGAGCTTCAAACTTTGCATTCAGCAACGCTTAAACGCAATTTTTTAAAAAAGGGATCCAAGTTTTTAATGACAATTGCAATTTAGTGTGATGTTTTACTCTTCTTTACTATTATTAGAGAAATATTTAGGTTCTTTATTTGAAAATCTTCATTAAGAAACCGACACATTTGTTTTAAATTTGTTTAAAAAAATATACGAGTACTTTGGGTGACAATAGCAGCTGGCAAGAGGATGGGGCAAGAATGTAAAGCTTGCCCAGAACACAGAAATTTAAAAACTAATTTGTAGGAGAAAGTCCGTGCTACTTGTAGCACTACTAGTTTCTTAATGAATCTGTTCGTCAAGATCTTGAAATAATATGAGGTATTTTTATTTTCTCGCACTTACTAACGTAACAAGAGAAAGTATTGTAATCTTGCGCCGGAAAACGAATTTTTGACACAAAAAGTGTTATTAACGGCGAATGGTAAGGAAAAATGGGATAAATCCAGTTGCGAAATAATGAAGAAAAAAAAAAATTCTCTAACACGTGGTGAAAACCCCAAACCCATGTTTCGTGCGTCCTTCATACCGAAAAAATTGAATGTCGGCAAAACATGTCTGTCCGTCCGTCTGTGCACAACGCTAGCGCAATTCAGCCGATTTTTAAAAAAAAAATGATATTCCCCCATCGTTCTGGCTGAAGTATCGGCCGCTGTATTTTGAAATCATTATTTTAATTTCGGAGGGGGAGGAGAGGTATTTTAGAAGATGCCTCTCGGAAGTTTTCAAAATTTTCAAAAAACGGCTCCAATTTTTGATTAATTTTTGTTGTTGAACAGTACGAAGGACGTTTAAGAGGGTGAGTTTCCAATACAAAATTGAAGATAGAAATATTTGCGTCAAAGTCTGTTGTAAACTACAATTACCTCTTTAAAAAAGGTTATGTACAATTTTTTGAAAAAAAACTATTTTTTTCAATACGCTCTTGAAAATTACGGATTGCTACTTTCTCGGGCTTAAAGAGAGAACAATTTAAGAAGAGAAAGTTTAATAATGCTGCGCGGAAAACGGTGAATTTTGGCAGAATAACTAATTACAGGGCCCTAATAACGAAAAAGGGTATAAATCCATATACTAAATTTAGAAAAAAATCCTCTTTCACTCGTTGTAGTCAGAATCCCTGCTTTGTGGATGCTTTGATACCGAAAAATCGATTGACGGCAAAACGTCTGTCCGTCCGTCTGCTCCTGTGTCTGTGCACAACGCTAAAGGCTAAACTGTTCAGCAGATTTTCTCCAAAATTAGTATTCCCCAAACTTTCTAGCTGATGTCGTGGCTCCTTGAAATTTGAAACCGATATTTTTATTTTGAGGGTACTTTTCCTGGGACATTTCCAAAATTATGAAAAATAGCGCCATCGATTTTGATTAAATTTTGTTATTGGATAGTCTAATGGATATTTAAGAAAATGGTGCAGGTCTCATGTTGGTTGAAAACCCTGATTTTGAAATTGAAAAAATTCAAATTTTTTGGCGTCTTCCTACACATAGAATTATAAATATACATTTTTTTAAAGTAACTGCCTTCCCAACAAAAAAAAATCTACAAATTTGGGTCTATCTTCTTTTGCTTTGTACATTTGATTGCTTCATGATTTTAGAGATCAAATACTTAAAAAATTCAATTTGTTTATAAAGTGGCAAAAATTCAGGTTTTTACTTCGAACATCATAACTCTGCAACAAATTGGTATATTGTAATAGTTATTTTTACTGAAACCAAGTCGAGCTCGTGATTAAGCTTTGCTTTGTGTATTGGTATTGTGATTTTTCGTTGGCATTTACAATGAATGGATTTACAATTTATATTAGTCATTATGCCGACTACCAGGTAGTCGTTTTTATGGCTTCCTTACAGCAGAAAACTAATGATGATGGCTACGTCATCGAAAGCTGCTATTGTAATAAAAAAAAATATTGTTGGCAATGGTGACTCATATAATTATTTCTTTGCTTTGTGTACCACGTCACAACAAAACTTTGTTCAGTAGATCATTCACCATTACAGCTATCCGAGCCTGGAATAAATTACCAGCGAGTCTAAAACATTCAAATACTTTCTGTAAATTCAAAAATGAATAAACCACATGGGTACGGAATAACGACATATAGTTTGGTGTTAACGTCTTCTTCGATCTCCAGACTTTTCCCACTTCTAAGCACCCGGTCACCATCCCCATTAAACACCGTACTGTTCCCCTCTCTATTTTCAAAATTCTACCCCGCACCTCACTGATCTATCCTCTTTTTCCATTCCCTTTCACACTAAAATCTAATTTATTAACATAACCATTTTTATGTGTATCGTAATCAAATTGTTTAATAAAATATACAAAACAATATTAGCCACGTTCCAGATAAAATATACTTGTAGTTATCTTTGTATCATCATCAAACTTTATACAGATATATTGGCATAAACAAAATTGATAATTAAGATCCAGCATAAGTAATTATACTTGTTCCTTAATACTGTCAATACGTCATTCGTATTGTGTTTTAAATTTCTGTTTCTCTGGTGTCAAAATGATTTTATATTTATATAAAGTGCTAATGTAAACCAAACATAGCTTTCTGTAACGCTCCTTGAATAATTTCACTGTTTTCGCCTACTTGTTCTTCATTTTTCGCTTCTTCTCTCTTTTCTCTCCCTCACAAATTTTACCATTTTTACTTTATGACCTCTTCCCCTCTACGTCTTTTCTTTTCTCTTGCACTAAACTTCTCTTTCACTACTATGTATAACATATTCAGTTCTATTAATGTTCGGCCCTAAGTTGAGTTTTTTCTAGGTTTTATCTATCACTTAAGGTGTACGCCGGGATGGTCCCTTTTTTTAATTTTATTTATTTAAGGTCGCTTTTCAACAACTGGGTCATAAGCGACCACGAGAATAAATTTATAATTTACACAATAATATACATTTTTTAAAGTTATGCCATTATACATTTACATACATTTCATACAAGCATATAAATGGTCAAAATGTATTAATATTGTGGTTACTTAAATAATTTGGATAGATATACATATTTATTTATTTACATTACACAAATGTTTGATATTAACAACATGTTTGAAGGATTATTGTATATGATATATAGGTAAAATAGGGTCTTTATATTAAGGTATCAATTTTTGATGTTTTTAAAAGTTGTAAGACTTTTATACATTCTTGTGGGGAGGAGAAGGATATATATAGAGAAACTTTTAAATTTAAGGCCCGTCTTATATGGGCTAGTTCAGGGCACTCTAGAATAATATGGGATGTAAATACTTGGGATCCACATTTAGGTCACAGTTAGGTAATGGGTCAGCTTTTGTTATTAGGAATGTGTGAATTGATAATCACACATTACTAATAATAGAAGCTGAATTTCACCGTGAATGTGTGAGAGATTAAAGTGGTCTATACGTAGTCTGGTAATTTGGACTTGTTGGAATCTAGTGAGTTGGAGTTTGGGAAGAGCGGGTTCAATAACGGATTTCCTTACGAGGTGAAGTTTGGAGAAGGTAGTCAGCCATTTTTCATTCCACTGTTTCTTAACCATATTTTTAATATATAGTTTGATATCGGAGAGAATTCCCTTCACAATCTTGTCCGTTGTTGGTAATGAAGTTGGTGTAGAAGTCTTTAGCCTCTTTATCTGCCTTTTCATTCCCTTCCAAATAAATAAAGAATCCAAACAATACAGATGAAGGTTCCGTTGTTTTCTTGTGTAAATAACTGTTCTTGTATTCTTCGAATTATGGTATTTTTAGAAAACCTTTTGACTATTGCATTCAAGGTAGCCGTAGAGTCTGAGTGAACCACTACTTTGCGTTTTTCTCCATTTTGGGAGACTAATTCAATGGCTTTCAGGATGGCCCAGGCTTCGCAAGAAAAACTAGAAAAGTATTCTGGTAACATGAATGTAAAGGCATTGAGCGGGGTTGTAGATATAATTGCACAACCAACTTTGTTTTCATATTTTGATCCATCTATATACACGTTTTCTAAATCATGATAGTATTTATAAAGATGAAACTATTTTTGGAGATTTGATTTGATTTGATTTATTTACAGTCGCATCAACTACATAGAGTTTATTAGGCGACTACTTAATAATACATCAATCAGTACAAAATAACACAGTAATTAGAATTTTCATGTATGGTTATATATTGTTATACATTTCAATTTTTCCTTTACAACATTCAAATGAATTTAATGCACTGTTTCTTTGTTATTGAGATCTTTAAGAGAACTATGTTTGTCTCTGTTTCTTGCACTTTCATATTTCAGGGCAACAAACAAATGTTCTACTGAAAGAGGGACTTGCACACACTAATTTATCAGCATCCGTCCTGTTCAATAAGTAGCCGTGTGACAAATTTTGCTGTGTCTCTTCAACATCTTGTTAAGACGACTGATCATGTTCAGCAGAAACTGACCGTTGATTTTATCATCTTCAAGTTTCCTACTGATCTATTTGCGCAACCCTGTAGTTGTTTCAACATCTTTACATGTCAATGATCAGCTAATTCTGTTCTTTGAACTCTTTTTTGAGGTTTCCTTGAATGAGCTTACTGGGTAATATACTTCGGAACTTCGCTTCGCGCTCTTCTTTAGCTTTTCTATCTGCATTCATTTTCTGCAATGCCAACGTGCGCGGGTATCAGCACAAAGCTATTTCCTTTAACCTCAGTGTTTCCAAAATGGTTGATTTTTCCAACTATTTCTTCGACAATACATTATCAATGTCTGTTTTATCAATATCTATTTTGATTGGCCCTTGTGATGTATTTAAGAGGCCTCAGATATGCATATAATTCGCTGGATACACTGAGAAGTCATCCTGGTAATTTTTGGTGTCACCTCCATGAAGCTATTACTATTACTGCGCAACCTACGTTATTTAGAATCTTTGAAGGCAAGTATAACATTGTATTGTAACCATATACAATTTTTGCTAGTTCATTTCTTATTTGAGCACCAATTTTACGATGATTAGTGTTCTGCTTGTTAGGGAATTATTCGCAAATTCAATAACGTCTGAATGTTCGTATTGTCCAGGGTCCATAGTCAGGTACAGGTCGTCTCTTTTAGGCGATGGGTAGTATTCCTGTATCTTTTTAGTGTTTGATTGCTCTTATTGGCTAGGGGTATCGGAGCTTTCTTTTTATAGCTAAATGCTCTATAATGTTTGTATGTCACACCCGAAACTTTATTTATTGGATTCGTTTGTTGGCTGCCACTTTAATCTATACCCATAATTAGGTTTCTTCTACGTTTTCTAATGATAATCATCTGCTTCAACCACAAAATGCTCATTGTTGGGCTGGTCTTGAAAGAACCACACGTCAGTCTTGCTCCGTATTATTGATAGGTCTAACATTCTCTTGATGTTCTTTCTTGACGTCAATAATAAGTATAACAGCATAGTCAATTTTGATCTGACGATTGGCCTGATAAAGTTCTCTTATAATCGTATAGTCCGTCCGCAGAATGTATGGCTAATGATTTGACAGGATCATTCTTTTGGAGCACTCATTCTTTAAATTCTTAATAGCGGAATCATGTCATCTTTTCGTCTAAACATTTCCTAAGGATTTTTTTAATTTTTTACTCTGTACCAACTTATGCTGTCCATAATTTAGTTCAATGTTTCTTCTAAGAGATCGTTTCTAGAAAAATTATGAAAGGGATTTTGTCTTGGATCTTGAGCCCGTTTTTTTCCTTCGAAAATTCCATGACTGATCTAAGATGTTTTTGAGTCCTTTTCTTCTTAATGTTTGAAATCGTTTGCCCAGTTTATGGTAATATTCGCTATCATCCAGCATACAATATGATGATGGTTGGAGGTTTAATATGTTCTGGAGGTCATTAATGAAAGTTAAAATAAAGTACACTAGTACTGCCCCTGTGGGACGCCATTTCATACTTTAGCAGCTTTGTCCGATCGGATTCCATTTAATTCTAATCTTTTGAATAAATGCGTTCTTTAATGGAAATTTAAATGACTTGCTAATATTGCCTTTAATCTGGGGGGCCGAACGTTATTAATTCACTACGCGTCTTCTCCAGCACTAATGCTCATAGGCGGTTTTTCAATGTCAAGGTTACATAAAGGTGTTCATATTATTAGCAAACTATTGTATATGCTGTTTTCTATGAATACTAGACAGTCCATAGTTGACGATTTTTTTCCGGAACCCGGCCTTTTGATTGGGGAAATCAATTGGTGATTTTCCAAGTACCCTCATGCTCTGAATTCACTATTTTTTTTTTCTAAGCAGGTTTACCAGGCAACATGGTTAACTGCAATAGGCCTTAGCTGCTTATGAGGGATTTATCTTCCCTGGTTTTTGGTGGATCGGCCACAATAATTCTGCTTTCAGAGGGCACTTTTAGGGAATGACATGTGTGAATATAGATGCGTATACAATATATGCCAATAGGTATTTTTATGCGGATGGAGGCTCTTCTTGATGATATATTGGGGATTCATCAGGCGGTACTGGGTTTTTTAAGTTATGTATTGCTTCATGCAGTTCTCTTGTGTGATGGGTGCGTTTAGATGTGAATATATTAATCTACTGTGCTTCCTCTTTCAGATCGGGGTTTTAATTTTCCTCAATCTCTTCTTGTAATTTAATGAACATTATCCTAATTCTGAGCACTAGAGTTGATGAAAATAAGGCCCAAAGCTGGTTTGCAATATCCCAGGACATGTAAGTTGGTACCTCGGAAGTGTAGAGTGAAGTATGCTGGTACTTTTGTATTTTCATTTATTGGCATTCGATTCTTTTTCCAAGCTTCTGTACTATTTCATTTTGTAATTATTGATGAATATTCCTTCCACATTCTCTTTTGGCTTCTTGTTTATTAATTTTCCGTTGCTTTTGCTCTGGCAGATTTGAATAGGATTTTGTTTGCATCCGTAATTATGCCTCTTTATTACTTAACAAAGTGCTTGTTATTTCTTTAACAGCCTCTCACCGTCTTTAGACCACGCACGGTTAACTTTCCTTTTGCTATTTTACCTGTAGTTTTCGGAATGGTTACCAAGCGGTGGTCAATATTATTTCTTCTCAAAGCTGTCTAATATTGCAATCTATTTGATTTAAGTCAATAATCATCGTTACTTATCTAAATGTTAAATTTTGGCTCATACTTCGTGATATAGGCTCCAGTTTGCTTTCGGAGAAATCCATCGCGGGCTCGGTAAATAACTAAAATCATAATATAAGTAGAAATACTCAAAGATGTAATACCTCCTCGAAGATTCGCGGTGATAGGAATGAATGGTCACTGTTGAATAGCTCATCCCGGAAACTTTCCATTGGTAAAGTATCTTACTAGATTCGGCGCGGTACACATACTTAGATCCGATGTCTTCATTTCCTAGTTGCACGTTGAAATATGTAGCTCTATTGTCATCATTTAAATAACACAAGGTCTTCTTCTCAAAAAAATCACCTACTATTTTACACCTGAAATATCCGTTCTTTACTGAGCCCCATTGCCATTGTGACATTAAAATCACGAAGTATATTAATGGCTTATTAACTTGTTGAATTAGACTTACAAGTTCCACTACGCAGTTGAAAATGACTCGGGTGTATATATTGGCAACATGAATGTTTCTAGACCTATATTTATGGATTACAAGCAAACTACTTACAAGAATACTTGTTATTTGCACTTCAATGCTTCCAAACGATTCGCGAAAGTAATTGCAACATCACTAGCATTCACAATGAGTCTATTTTTGGTAGTAACAATTAAACCTTTGATATGGTTATAATGTTATTTTTAAATTGGATTCTGGTATACAGACATATCGAAGTTCTCATTTTGAAGTTTTTGGAAAGAACTCGTATCGTGTGCGGAAGCCGTTCACGTTTCATTGCAGAATTTTGATTTTCATTATTCTTCTTCACTTGATAAACATTCGTTCTCCGAAGATGCTCTTGGGAATCAGACGCACGGATCCTCAACCTCTTCATGTTCTCATAAAACGGGACTTCATGCCTCTATCCACTAGTAAGGAGAAATATCTCTAAGCAGTGCAATCAGTTTTATCAGTTTCCTTAGTATAATTAAGAGATATTTGTAGTGACTTACTAGTTCCGTTACGTATCTTCTAGAAATCTTTGAGTTGTTCATAATTAAGAACTTTGGGAAGTTTCTTAATTTTTCTTTAACTGGAGCTAACTGTTCACTAATGTTCTTTTTCTCACTTTTATTTTCAGAGTTGTTTTCTCGATTGCACTTCTTTTTCTTCTTTTTGACAGGTTTAGCAATTCTTGTGCTCTTTCTTTCCGAACTATTCAGGGTGGTTCGGGTTCTATTTACTAGATGTATTTGTGATCTGCGAAGTGTTCTTTTAGCTGTCTTTCCAGCTCAATTAAAGGAGTCTTCATCAAAAGTAGAATTATCGTTGTGGTTGTGCTCAACATTCCTGTTTGTGTCTGTTGCTAAATCTGCAGTGAATATTAGAATTAATATTATCTACATTTTTACAGTTTTCTTGCTACAATGACCTTCTTTCCTTGCCTTGATAGCATTTAATAGTGCATAAGAAATATAAATACCAATTTTCTCTCTCTTTGTACTCAACTACCATAGAATCAGGTATTTTGTTAGTGAGTCTTTCGGCACATACATTTTCCCGAAAGCTCAGAATATGTGTGAATTCTTCTTTTCGAATCCCGCTCTAAGGAAAGACACGTTAGAACTTCGCACTACGATCAATTTATCAAGTTCTTCTTCAATTACTTGGGATCATTGGGTAACATTTGACAAAATACTCGCCTCTGCTTACTGACAAATGGTCGCATATTTTTCACTTCCATCTATATTAATAGATTTATATTTATCTGTTATCAATTATCAACTAATTGGCTACTGCTAAGAAAGATGCACCTCTGCTGTTTGAGATCTTGGAAGGGTAAATTATGTTCGTGGGTGAAACAATAGTAGCTAAGGCTTCTACATACCTTTCTAGAGATGTACTGTAGTCCTTCCCATCAATTATCAAACCTTGCTCTTTGTCCGGATACATAGAATTTTTGTACGATATTATCCAGTTTGTGCGCTTTGAAGGTTGACTGAAGGTGGGTTGGCTCCTGTAGTCAGAGGCCTTCCCTTCAGCCGACGCTTCATTCGAGATCATTTCCCGTTAACTTGTCCCCCGTAGGGGAGGAAGAGATAACGGTTTTATACATCTCTGTAGTATTTGCTGATTAATAAACTGCCCACAATTAACAACGCAGACTAAGGAAGTCACAACTCACTGCGTAGTGCTAGCTGCTAGTCTCTGTCACTGTGCGGCAGCGCGGCGCGATGTTGACTCGACGGCTGTCTGTGACGGACTGTCGTATTTTTGGAGAGATTACGGATTTGGAATCTGTGTAGTCATTGTATTAACTTCAGGTTTAAAGGGTTGCCAAGGAGGGATGGGGTGAATCATCTGTAGAATGTGAGGAGTTTCAAGATTAAATTCATCTAGATAAATTGGGATTCTTTCTCTAAGTGGTTTTGGATATTATACATGGATTGAATGGTAATCTGTTGTAAAAGGGCTGATTATATATTTGAAGGTCGGATTAGTTGAGGAATTTAAAGTTGAGTAGCCAATTTTTAGACATAGTTGTTTCCGCTGCAAGTCGAGGGGGAGCAGTTCTGCTTTTAGAAATGGCTGTCGATAGGGCTTGATTTAAAGGCTTCTAAACTTTTACGACATGCTGAATTTATAATAGGGTCTAGCGTCTGTAGTGTAGATTTGATAGCTGAAATATAGATTGTAGCTCCATGATCTAATTTGGCTTGAATAATAGTACGATAAGCATTAATTAAACATTTCCACTCTCCAGCTCCCCACTTTCTACATGCTAATTTCTTCAGTATGCTCAGCCTGGTTTTGCATTTGGACTTTAGCAGAGAAATGTGATTCTTCCAAGAGTGCTTCTGGTCGAAGCTCATGCCCAAGATTTTACAAGAGTATGTACGACGTATTTGATGGTTTCCAAAAAAGAGGGCAGGATTTTCATTTAAAAGTTTTGAGCGTCAAGAGATTATAATAAATTCCGATTTAGTTCTTAAAAAAAGGGAGAAACCTGAAGAACTTGCCCATGTTTGAATTTTGTTTAAAGTTTCTTGTATTATTTTAGCTGTTACTCGGAGATCTTTGCCGCAAAATACAATGGAAATATCATCAGCGAAGAGAAATAATTTACTAGATGCTTTTATGATACTACTTATTTCATTTATTGCGATCAGAAAAAGGAGCACGCTAATAACTGAGTCCTGAGGGAGGGGGATGGTCCCTTGTCTTGCACACCCAGACGAAAATGTACAGCTGGTCCCCCCTCTCAGTCTCTCTTCTTTCTATACCGTATTTTTTTTCATTTTCGTTTGTTTCCTTTCTCTTATTTTCCCTTCTCTCCCACTTTTCTCCGTGAATTGATAATGTTCGGCCCTAAACCGCCATTCCTATTGATGTTTTCTGGGTTTACTCAATCGCTTAAGGCGTATGCGGGATGGTCCCTAGTTTTATACTCGCAGACGTAAATGTACAGCTTGTCCTCCCCTCTTAAAATGTTACTACTCTGTATGTATGTAAAATCAGTGGTTAGGCGGAAGAGCAGGCCTTATGGTTCGAGTCTCAAAATTGGTTCTAAACTTGTTCTTTAAATTTCTTGTAAGATTAAAGTTAAAATAGAAACAGGTGGCATAGGTCTGATTATCACTGGGAGCTGAATTTTCAATAATTGCAATAGTTTGAATTTTTTCGGCGACTTCCTACAATTACGAATTTGTTGTTGACCTTTTTGAAAACATCAGTAGTTTGGGCAATATTGGGTGCAATATGTGCAATTAAAAATATCAAAAAGAAGAGATTTTCTCAAAACGGCTCCAATTAAAAAAAAACTTTTGGTAGGGATAGGGCTGAATGCACGCTACAAGATGACATAAACGCCATATTGCCTTATTATTTTTTATTTCAAAAACTAAAAAATATGTATTTTTTTCACCGTTGTGTCGTTAATGTTTACATTTGCAACGATTTGTTGTCCATTATTGCATTTATGAGCACATGTGCTTTAAACGATATCTGATAAAGTTTCTCAAGAACTCAACAATTTTCTGTGAAAACGCGCTCAAACTTCCGCATTTTCAGAAACAATCAAACGCCATTTTCTTAAAAATGATCCAAATTTTGTCTCGAAAATTTCGAAATAGAACGGGGTTTTACTCTTCTTTAATATTTTTAAAGTAATATTTCATTTCTTTTATTATGAAAGCAAAAAATGGGAAAAGGTCACACAAATGTTCTTTGGGATGCGATAGTTGGCAGCTGGCAAGAGTAATTGACAATTCGGAACAGCTTCTTCTCCCAAAAAGAGAAAACTAAGTAGTTATATAATGTCTGTGCCATTCTGTAGCACCACTAGTTATCTTATCCGATCGCCTGTGTAGGCTGTTCACGTACTCGTACATGTCCGGATCGGTGAAATGGCTCTTTATTAGTCATGTAATAAAGTAGCTGTCAATTGTCACGATAAACAAGTAAAACTGCTGCCGGCGAAGTGAACAATATGATACACGCAAAATTTTATTTTATTAAAACATGAACGAATATGCATAGAAAAGTACTTATTCGTAATAATTTATTAATGAAAATGAAACTCTTAATCACACTCATAATAATTAAAAAAGTATAATACATACTCTCGTATACATTCCTACGAAGGTGCATTAAATATTGGCATTTACAGCAAAATAACCCAAAAGAAAATTTCATTTTATTTACGATAAATATTAGTAGATTTATAGTGTAGTAAATGTTCCACAACTTTCGTAGTTTCACATTTAATACTTTCAGGAATATGTTCCATATCTTGTGACAGTGACTGTCGACTCAAATGACTCCAAGATCTCCAATGTACCGCTAAATTCAATTTCCTGTAACGGCACCCTATTTTCTTTCAATTCATTTTTATTCCTATTGTATTTATGTAATTGGCTAGCTCGATTTTGGTTGTATAGTTGAACGCTATCACACTATCTCAGGGCTGCATCTGTTTCATTATTGTGAGCTGAAAATATACCGCTCATACGAGAATCTGGCTGGTGAATACTTTTATTTATGTTAGGAATTTACTAATTTGCAGGTTACTACTTTTGAAATAATGACAACTTCTTTAGGGAATTAACTTTTCCAGCGACGTAAAGTGTCGGCTAAAATTAATTTATTTATTTGTTTGAATTATATTTCATTTCTAATCTACTATTAACAACAAATTGTTTTTATTTTACTTTGTTTTCTCTACCTAATGATGATGGTCATTAAAAATTTGTAATTAATTTTAAATAAAAATATCTTTCTCTTAATTTATCTTACTTTCTAATATATTCTTGGCTTTGTACATTTAATAAACTCCAAAGTTTCTGGATTTATCCTTAAACTATCCACTTTCTTGGTGATGATACACTGTCCTGGCGATGAGTAGAAAATATTTACACTGAAAGTCGTCCTTAATCCAGTTCTTGAAATTCCACACTCTGTTCTTATCGGCATATGTTTTCAAAATCGTCTGCTTCCTACTCGGGCGACTTCCTGATTAAATCTAATTAATCACGTTCTGTTCTGAGTTTAAAATTTTACTAAAAAAATTTTCTGCCTGGCAACGCATCATACCTCTACCAAATCAAGACGAGTTCTGATGATTTTTTTAAAAAATATTGTAACTTTATTTGATTTTGCTTTTCATTTGTTTACATTGAATCTGGTGATTCGATGCTAATTTGCCCTTTATAACTATACTATCCGAATTATGGTGTCTACTATAACACAGTATCTATTATAAAATATTATTTATGAAATACTTTCAATATATGTGCAAAATCGTTTTTCTTGTCGCCAAATTAAGCTATAAGTTTCCAGCGTCTTCTTTCGGTTCATATTTTCTTACTAGCGGAAAACGGCAGACGTTATCCGGCCCTTCATCTCCCTCTTTCTCCTTCCCTCCCCCTTTCTCTCTCCGTCTCTCCCACTCTCTCCGTCTCTCCCCCTCTCTCCCCGTCTCTCTGTCCCCCTCTCCGCCCCCCTCTCTCTCTCTCTCCGCCTGTCGGACCCTGCCTCTGTGTGTCTCATACACATTTAGTTGTAGATTATGCACGTCTCTGAGCAGGTGGGATAATATCTATAAGCGTTGGGCCGGCAAAAATGTAATAGAATGTTCAAAAGGATATCATCTTGTAGATCACGGAGTGAGAAACGTTTCTTTCAACCTTTAGTCTTTTTAAGCTTTCGAACCTTGGTTTAGGATTTATTTAACGATATAGATTGAAAAAATCCTACCCATTGTGGTTGTGAATGAATAAGATTATATTTTAATAATTATTTTAATGGTTATTCTGCTATTCGGGTGGAGATGAATCCGATAATAGAGATTAAAATTGGTCCAGCCTTTTGAGTTATAATGTGTAAACACCCACTTTTTATATATATGTATATATATATATTATAATATTATAAATTATATATATATATATATATATTCTCTTTTCTGCCCATGATGCTTTATCGATATTGTTTTAATTTTATATACAAAATATCCTAAAGGCATTTTGACCCATCTCAATATTAATACCGTTCATTTGTAGAAGAAAATAAACTCAAAATGTTGGGAAGGCGATCGGATAAGATAAAATTATTATATACTACATCTGGTTGAAAGACCTTTATGTGCTCGTTGATTGTTATACATTCGCGTTAACGCTCTCGTGATAACTTAGCATAATGTTCTATTTCAGCCCCTTTGTAGAATAAAATACTATAATTCATGATTTCTGCATTGTCTTTGCTTACGCAGGTTCAGTTTTTGCTCACAGCCTACTATTCGAAGTGTGGTTTCGATATGAATTCTATGGATATTTTGAAGTAAATATTTAGTTTATACCTGAACTAACCGTGCGGGTTGTCATGTTAACGACGATAAGGACATCAGTGCTTTTGGCAAATATTTTAGATTTCCGTGACCGTTTAACATCAAGGTTGAAAAAGCCCTCTTCAAAGAACATTTTTATAATTACGGAAACACTCCAAAACACCGAATGTATTGAAGAATAACATTAATATATACCAATTATCTTGTTGGAAGTGAATAAACGCATATGTTGTGTCAGGCAGACTCAAAATACTCCATTTTAAATGGGAATGAATCAGTAGAAATTCCAAGTTATTATTTTAACACGGGTGAATTAATAGTGAAGCATATAAGTACATCGGTACAATTTTTACTTTGAAGAAAGCAATTGTATTGTTTTAAGACGTATAACATCATACATGAATTACAAATAACGAATTTAAAAAATTCTGTAGTTGGCTTCGGAAAGTGTGAGAACCTTTATTTTACAAATACGTTTTCTAGATGTGTGTTAATTTGATTCTGAGCTTTAAAGGCTCGCGCAAAATAACTTGGATCCAATTCCACTTTATCTTCGCAACTGACAACGGAAGACAAAAAAACATAGATGTTCACATTTGAAGGAGAGAGTAATACAATAATAGGTCTGGCGCAGTTGCCAGTGCCGGTGACTCTCGATTGAAGACGCTTCAGCGGGTGAGTAGGGGTGCGGTGGCCGACGGTCTGCGTCAGAGTGGCTCCGCCAGGGAAGGGTGATGGACAATGGAAGACGCGAGCGGTGGACTCGTCCACTTGGCTCGGGAGACGACGGCATTTCCCGCTGTCGGACAAACAGTGCAACATCGATACCTCGAACCGAAAAGTGCCATGATCATACCTAGTAGCCGAGTACCATGACCGCGTAGCTAACCTGTTTCACTCAAATGTCTTTCGAACCTTTGAACCATTGATATGCGATTATTTTAAAAGCAATGTTAATGTAAATATTTAAGTTTAAAACTTTCATGTTAATAAATGTTTAAAATGACTTTAGGTAGTGACATTCATTATATTACTGGTGAATAATACAATAATAATTCTAATTATAATATATTTATCAATGACTACATATTTTTAATTTTGACAAACATGTAAATAGTGGTGCTACAACAAAACAAGTTTTGGTCATTATTTTTAACTGCTCGTTATGCTAGTTCTTTGGCTCTCACTGTACTCTTTTTTAGAATACGCATAACATAATAATAATAATAATAATAATAATAATAATAATAATAATATTTAATAACATAGAAGACCTAGTTACTTACACTGAATGATATTCAAGATATTTAAAATGCACACATCAACATTCAGGAAACTAATTTATTTTTAAATTTGTTCAGGCTTTGAGGAAAGGGATCGAAGATTGTCACAGGCAAACCGTTCCAGTCTCTAATAGTTCGATTCACGAATGAATATTTCCCAACGTCCGTTTTATGAGTTCTTGTCTGAATTTTGTGCATGTGATCCGCTCTGCCGAAATGTGTAGGTTTCCCTAATCGACTTTGAATTTCTTTCCACGCTCGAAGGCATGTGTACGCTTTATACATTGCATAGAGACGTGGCTTTAACTTTTCCTTTATAGTGACTTCCATACTCCTTTATTCTTGGTACGCCTGAAAGTAAATTTTGATGCTCTACGCTGGACCTTTTTTAGATTCCTTTACTGCAAACTTCTGTGTCATATTCTACTGAAAAAACATATCGTGTCATATTCTAATATGAGTCGCACTAATGACATATACGCCAGTTCTTTGGCTCTCATTGTACTCTTTTTTAGAATCCGCCTAACAAAATATATAGATTTACAGGCTTTCCCTACAACGCAATTGACTTAACTTTCCCAGCTCAAATTACTGTCTGTCTGTATTCCTAAATATACGAGAGACGTGACTCGAGGTATAACATTATTGTTCAATTTGTACGCAGATTCATTGTAACGTCGACCCCTACCAAACGTAATAGACTTGTTCTTTGAACTATTTATTTTCATGCCGTTTGTTTCTGCCCAGATGTGCAATGTGTCTAAGTCTCGCCGCAAAATATCCTCGTCCCTTTCCAAGTTGATAATCTTATAAATTACGCAGTCATCTGCAAAGAGTCGTACACTTGAAGATAAATTATGTACAATTATTTACTGTAAAAATATTTTTAAATGGATGAAAAATCCCCAATAGTAATCAAGGGACGTCACAGTTCTCAATTTTACTCAATTCATATAGAGTATGCTCTTTAAAAGACATACATACACACGATTACTTATACTTTTTGTTTAGGCGAAAAAAATAAGAATTCCAACAATTACTCAAAAAACCTCCAACGGTCGGTGGTACAGACGCAAGTAAATGGAAATTTTTAATGGCCCAAATAATATGTACCCTTGATTTACATTTTAAATTTAAATAGATTGGGAAATCAGAGACATGTCAACTTTATCCAAATACGATCATCCTAAATGTGTAGGAACAATAAAGAACGAAATAACTTCGCATTTATATTTACATTAACAAGTTCCTTTCCATATTTCTATCTTAGTAATAACTGACTTATGATATTTCCTTGAAAGTTTCAACATTTCAGCAACTTATGTTGTTTCTACAGTAATAATACCAATAGAATAATAGAACTGTAACTCTTAGTACAGTCGAATGATATAACCGATACCAGCAGGATTTGAGAAACAGCAGGCTGGTCATTGCACTTTGCCAAGCTGCAACCCACTGTACATCGCAGCCAATGAATAATGAAGTGTAAAACCTTCATATTTCCCCAGTTCAAAATACAAATTTTTTTACTGCTATTGAAGAAACGCAAGGAAAATACGTTGCATTTAAACTGCATGTGACCAACTATCTGTTTTACCTGTCTGATTGCAAATGAGTGATATAAAAATTCCCCCAACTGACAACTTTTCATTTTCATTTAAACATTACATTCAGTTAAACTTTTTACTCATGTGAAAAGAAATCTAAGCTTACTAACAAATGCAAATATTGTAAATTCACGGCTCCAGGACTCATTGAAAGACTGTGTTATGACATCCATATTTGCTGTTTAGAAACAATACATGCGGCAGTTCATGTACCAAATTAAAAGTGGGATTCCTATCGTATTCTATAATAGGAATGGAGTCTTATTAGCGTAGGCATTGTTGAATAATTTAAGTCTGACATGCTCTGTCAAGGGAATTTTATATGACACAAGATCAAGATCATCATTGGAGAATGCCTGCCTCAGAGAAAGACCTCGGTCAACATTGAACTCGTGCAACCACTAATAAACAAATGACGGTGACTTTTATGAGAGTGCTGGAGGACTGTGGCGTGGTGCTGAACTCATCTCAAAATTTTGCAAGTCCATAAAGACATTGTGCCGATTCTAGCCCTCACCATGTATTTCCAAAAACTCTTCATGTGGATGGGTTTAGTAAAATACTGCACATTTACCCAAAGTTTAAACATAAAATCTATCGCTTTCTTTTAAATAAAAAAAGGGTCGTTTACTGAAAGCCTATGCAAAAAACCCTACATAACAAGCCTGTGACAAAACCCTACTTGCTTAAATGAAGAAAGATATTATTTTTTAGGGTAAAACCCACAAAGTGAATACATTTTAGATTATTTTTGAGGGCATTTATTCATGATTTTTTGGGCATAAATATATTATTTTGGGAAAATTTTAAGTATTTTTTAGGTCATCAAATCCTAATCTTACTGAAAATTCTGTACTTTTTTGCCTTCAGGTTCAAGTATATTCAAATTGAGAACAAACACTTCCAAATTGTCAAAAACATTTTCATACAGAGATCAAGAACACCCTAATTGAGATCAAACACATTCAAATTGAGATATACCTGATTCAAATTGAGATCTAGCTAGTTCAAATTGAGAGCTAGCTGGTTCATACTGAGATTCCGTTGGTTCAAGTTGAGAATATACAACATAAATAGGAAATTACGCAAATAATAAACTTTTGATGATTAATTGAATCGTTGAAAATGAAAAGGAAATTCGATAATGTACTCCTTTTCCTCTTTGTTCTCCTTCCTTACCTCCTCCTCGTTGTTGTTTTTATCTTCAACTTTCCATATTCCTTCTCATTGTTTTTCGTTTCCTATTGCTGTCTCCCTTCTTCTTTTTAATTTGATGATATATTATTAATTTCCAATGCGAGCAAAATTTTACTGAAAACTATGTTGCCTCTGGTCATAAGAGATGCTTCTAGGCCTTCGTTAGATACCCAGAAATTCGAGAAACATCCGAAACAATTAAACAGTTTCGATCTTGACTGAATAATGCAAATATTTGATTAAGTATTCCGCCTATTTTTGTACTGCGCCTATTGAATTTTCCAGTGCGTTAGTTTTTATAACATTGCTGACGTCATGGAATATTAAAGATCCATGCAAGAGGCAGGCTTCTATTAAATGTTTGCTATTCATGGGTTGCGATATGAGACAGCAACTTTTTTATTGAATATACCAGGTGTATTGAGAAGATTACCGCGCTTGACATTTTTATGACTGGTCTGTTTTTAGTTAAACACTGGTCTGTGAGTTCGATCACCCCTTTTTATCCGCATTATCGGGCACACTTTTGTGTCCGCGCTCCTACCTTTTCTAAGATTGCCCGGCTGCAAGTTTCTCCGTAGTTGGATTTTCCAAGTGCTTTGGCAACTACTATTGTATTATTTAATAGAACATGATATTTGTTTTGTGGAAATACCATGGATAATGAAGTGGAAATGAAATTACTTTTGTATCGTGAATAATTAAACCATTTACTCGTATTTGGATACAATTGTGGCCGCAAATCGCATTTCGCACCCAGTTACTACTATTATTATCTTATCTTTCGACGACCTCGAGTCGGTGCCTTCACTCCCCTGCAAGGCCGACAGAGGAAGCGCTTCCGCGTACAATGGCTCGTCTCTTTCAGCGACGACGCACCCGATCAAATGATTCCTTCCGCGTTGCCGTCTCCTTCCAATTGTGCAACAGCCTTGTTATCCACCACGCGTTTGACATGCGTGTGCGTGACTACGCGATGCCAATTGGCGATGAGGCAATAGTCATCGAAAAGTCTTTAGTTGGCTGTTGTTCGTTGGCAGCTACACACATGATGTGGTATTGCATACTACAGGTAGAATGATCCTCTTCAATAATTCTCGATCATTGTTGAAGTATGGCCTGAGTAATGTCATGCAAGTTCAGATCGACGTGCAGTCGCCAAAGTCCAACTTGGGCTACCGAGCACGAATCAACGTTTTCTAAGGCTACCGATCATTATTCTTTCTTGGGATACCGAGCACTAATCAACTTTTTCTAACGCTACCGATCATTTTTCTTTCTTGGGATACCGAGCACTAATCAACGTTTTCTAAGGCTACCGATCATTATTTTTTCTTGGGCTACCGAGCACTAATCAACGGGCTGCCTCTCTCCGAAGTCATTTCTCTAATGAAGTAGCTCAAGTTACCCCTTCTCGCGGCTCTCCCATACGTCCGTTCTCGAGCACGTCTTACTGACCAAGTCTCTCTTTCGAATGCCTTTTTCGCCCAAAGTCCTTTACCACCTCAGCTCACGCTCCCTTTCTAGTCATTTCGACATACCCCCGCCCTTATTCTAATTATCCAATGCTCGTTTAGGATTTTGAAAGAGCAAAAACGCACGAGTTCTGAGAGCGTTGTCGTTGAAAAACCAGTCGCCACCCCTGGCTTTCTCCGACTTATGCCGTCCCTCGGACGTTTCAGAACTTCAATATAGTAATTTGGGAGTGGAGCCTTTTGGGAGATACTCGTTGTGACCAAAACCCTTAGAATAAAAACTATCAGCATCACCTTGACATTGAGGAGAGTTTTTGGGTCTGAGGGACGTTTCACCCGTGCACTGGGACGCCTGGGCCTTTGTTTCAATGTCATTTCCATAAACCCATGGTTCATCACCGGTTATGATCTTTGTCAAGAAGTTTTTATCTTCTGAACGATCATGCAGTTCCTGACAAAGCTGAACACGATGGCCTTTTTGATTCTCGGTCGTTAGGTGTGGCACAAATTTCGCAGCACTGATTTTCTTCTTGTTCTCATATATATTTTGTTTTCTTTTCATTTATTTCCAAACCCATTCCTTGAGCTCCTTCGATCAGTTTATGCAACGTCTTTCTGGGTTCTTCTAATTATCACCACGTCATCTGCTTAAGCCAACATTTTCACTGTTCCATTCAAAATTGTTCCGATAGGGTTTGATCTCAATATACCATACTATTTACTCCATGCTTATCCAGGGTCCAGGTTAAACAAAATAGTTGATTGTGAATCTCCTTGATTTAATCTAAGGTTTTGTGAATACATTAAATATTTTCCCCTGAAACTTAATCACATTAAGTAAGTCCTGAAGGGTTATTTGTATCAATCTTACCACTTTAAACGGTTTAAAAGATTCAGAGTTCACTACAACCAAATCATCGTGTGCTTATTTGTAATGTAAGTGAAAAGGGACTAGCGTCTTTATTTCATTATAACCGAGAGTTCACTACAGCCAGAGTCAACTGTTTCAATTTTCTTAAATCTTATCTTTTCATATTGCCACACATGCTATTATAAGCTCTATAACTGACTTAAGTATGGTTTCTTCTAGTACCTTCAATTCCGCAGACAAAACTTCGAGACAAGATCCATCTGACATTCCACACTCTTCAGGAAGCTCAATGACAGTTAGACGTCGATTTTCTCGCCCCAGGGTATTTATTTTGTCGACGTGTGAGTCGTCAGTTAACGTGGAAGCACGTCCAGGACGCTCATTATCTTCAATGTTTTGTCGGCCATCTTTAAAACGTTCATTCCACTTGAAACATGCCATGCGTTTCATAGCAACATCTCCGTAGGCCTTGTTAAGCATAACGATAGTTTCTGTTTCTGATCTGTTTCCATTCTGATTTACCTAGTTTACCACAAAGTTTCACAGTAAGTATTTACTCTTTCAGGTCATTCATTTTAAAATTCGCCATACGAAGAAATCGCACTTCTCTAAAAACCAAGTAGCTAATAAACAAATGAAGATATCAACAATCGGAAAATGGTGCCATAATCAGCAGATCTGAGGAAACTTAGAAACATCAAGCGAATTTCCCTGGAATCAACAGGAGACGCGCAATTCAAACAGTCCGCCGTGATTTTTTTGAAGAGACTATGTAGCTATAGGTCTCCTAAGCGTTGTAGCCATCTTTGTAGCTTCTGCAGCCGAAGAAATGTTTTGACTGCAAGTAGGAAATTCGTAGAATGCTGCCATTAATTTTAAGACGTTCAAACATGAAGTTTCTTTTGACGAGAATGAAGATTGTTTTTCTCGTATAATGGACCCCAAAGTTCTTCCTGCACAAATACTTATCAGTCAAATACCATAAATGCTTGCTTAACGTCTGTAAAGCTGCTTTTACTTTTCATAACCTTTTCCTAAGCATCCATTCACTACGTAGAGCACTCATCTCGATAACATGCTTTTACTGCCAAAATGCATTGGATCCATGGCTTGACGTTGGATGTCATAATGAAAAGATAACTGCGCTGCCTTATCCTTGCTCGTAATTTTCAATTGGGCACTAAACATGACTTTTCATGAAGTAAATTACTTTTTGCCATTCATAGAGCATTGTGAACGGCATGATGGTCAGCAGGCCTTGAGGTCGATTTATAAATTTTCTCTCTATGTCTCTGCCTAAAATGGAACTCAAAGCTCTATCAACTTTCGATAGTTCTTTCTGAAATATTCTTTTTGCCAGTTCAGTTCGATAAAAGATTAACATCGCCAATTTTAGAACAGAAGATTACCGATGTATGCTTCCTCTACATCACTGTATTTTATCAGGATGACACTTTTCCAGTTATTTGGGACAATTTTGAAGCTAGCCTTGATAGTGGACACTATCTAGGTTCTAGTCTCTTAACTGAATTTCACTCCATACACAGTTTTTTAACATCAATTCATTACACATGATGGCAAGAAGCAAAATTAACATTTCTCTGCCTCAGTAGTTCGAAGGATCGCCCTTCCTCTTTATCAAGGGACGTTTTGAACCAATTAGATAGTTTCACGTTCCCTATAAAAAATATTAATTCTTTTTAGAAGGTCATAATTTCACCGACATGTTGACTATTTGAAATGATGCGTTTACAAAAAGGTAGAGCGTCGATATGCCAGCTCGCATTAGGCCGAATCTGTTTTGTTTTGACATCAAACAAAAAACATTAAGGGGTATTTGTGAAAAAAAACTAATTATTGCTTTGGCGACCTTAAAATGAATATTATATATTGTTAAATATATTTGTAATAAATTAATAATTATTTTTGAACCACATCCGGACATAAACTTTTAAAAATCAGCGTCTTTATATATTCAATTGTGTATTCATGAAGACTGTTTTTCTTAAGTATGTAATTTATTGCAGTAGTTTCGAAATTATTTTATTTGTTTCTGGGTTTCTCTTTTGTATACCTCTTGTGTGGTCTTGTTTAGCGGATTTTTTACTTCTACAGGCCACTAGTCTTGCATACTTAAAAATGAATGTTTTTCTCCGAGATCGATAAACTCTGACACTGTTTTTGCACGATCTCCTATGAACCTTGGCATATCTTAGTTTTTTTTTTACATGGAGAAGGTTTATGCTTTCACTTTGTTTTTACTCTTACTAGATGGCACTGCAGCAGGAGATAGCCGCGCAATTCCCAATCTCATCTTGGTGCTGGGTGTTGCCGTGAGTCACGGGGCGGGTTCGAGCAGGTACAGTATGACGCGTGCGGCGCAGGATGTTGACGGGGCGAAACTAATGCTGAGCTAGGAGTCGACAGCGAGGGGGCAATGCGCAATTGCGAAAATTCTGCCTAGTATTATTATAATAATTTGAATGTATGTAGTCCCAATCCGATTGCGCCGTCTCGATTTGAAACAATTCATCAACAATTATTTTGAACAGGCATAGTGCCTGGAATATTTACGGTGGAAAAGCTTGCACCACCAGCAGCGGCTCAGGCGCGGAGCGTGGGTGGGGGCGTGGGCGTGGGGCGGGCAGGGGCGAGCGGCGGAGCGCTCCATGCGCCTGCGCTGGCGCAGAAGGAGACGCTCGGCGGCGCGCTCGTCCGCCTGGCCAGCCGCCCCCCGCCCCCGCGCCCGCCCCCCCGTCCACGCCGCCCGGCAGCCGCCGCAGCCCCACGCCCTGCACCGCCAGCTGCTGCTCCTCCCAGGCGGCCGACCAGCCAACGGCGGCGGGGCCGAGTCCAGCGACGAGGCCTGGCGCACGCCACACCCCCGACCCGCATTAGCAACAACATCCTGGCGGTGATCAATTTAATTATAATAAAATCTCAAGTGACGGGATCATAAATCGGATACGTTAGTTTAGGGCAACAACTGATGCAACTGCAGCCATTCTGACTGGGAAGTTCTGATGGTGGAGAGCTCAGACTGGTGTAGTTTTTGACACTAACTAGACCAACCTACGTCGAAGTCAGCTCGTTCTGGAGGAGATTTGTCGGCCGACTGTCTCGTCGCTAGTTTTCTGTGAATTCACCGATCACTATTGGGCGAATGCCGAAATCAGTTACCCCACACGCACAACAAGGCGGCGGCGATGGTGTAACGGTTAGCGTACTGGACTGTTTACCCAAGTTGGCGGGTTCGAAGCCGTGGATTTTTAAGGCGAAAAAATCCTTCGTACGCGCCTTCCTTCGGAGGGGAAGTAAAGGCCGGCTGTCCCATGTTCGTAGATTTACTTGCATGTAAAAGATCCTCAAGCCTAAATGACGCCTCTGAGCTAAATTCAAATCGCCTGTTTCTCGCCCAGAAATACTCCTTTCTCTCCTAGTTGGTGAAAGGAGCGTAGCGGAAATTTGCGTGGTCAGACGGAAGAGCGGCCTGATGCCCGAGTCTCGCCACGTAAAATAAGGCCAAATTCCAATTCAATCAATCAACAAGTCACGGAACGGCCCGCGATCTTTCGTCATTCCTTCACATACACCACCACACACGTTTTTATCGCTCTACACTTACAACTCACGTCGAGACCAGCTCCGACTTACAGTTTGGTCTGGATGAGCGTTTTGTTGGGAGAGAAATACCCGCAATTCGATGTTGTAGGTCGACGTCGATTTTCACGTTCCAATGGGAGAGACACAGCCAACTCCTGGATACACCACCACTATTCTTACGGGACCAATAAACCTAAGTTGACGCTTACGAAATAATACAATAAAATATTACTCTCCTCCTGAAGGAAGAATGAGTTTTTTCAAAATTTCCAAGAGCAATATCAAGTCAAAAAACATCGAATTAAGGAGTCGATTTTTACGATTCGATAAGGAGCAATTTATTTCAAACATAAAACCATCAAGGATGAAGGTAAATAATACAAATGAGAGACGATTCTGTTTCACGCCTTTTGCATCACTTGACGAGTTTATCTCAATGATTTTGAAACATAATAAATCAAAGAATGGTGTTTTCGACATTCCATCCTTAGTGTGTTATCCTTTGAAATACAACAAAGAAAGCCAGCGAAATTTCAAACACTAACTTCAAGGCAGTTTGCGCTATTTTCTGAGGCATTTCCTTTGTTAAGTAAGTAAGTAAAAGCCAAGTGTTATTGAAAAAGGCAAGACTTATTAATCCATAGAAACGGATAACTTAACATTAAACATTTCAGGAAGTATATTATTCCTAGGTTGAATGAATACGTTCTTTCGTCATTTTTATGATTTTAGTTTTTTTCTCACGTACTCTTTAATAAAAAAATAGAAATGTTTTTGAAGAACATTTTGAAATATATTTAAACAGTAAATAAAAAGCATAGCATTCGTAGTTTACTGATCAGAAATAAATTTCATGCCATGACGAGAAACCTATCCACACATCCACTCATGTTTTATGTTATCATTTTCCAGTGGTTTCATTGAATATCTCGTCCATAATTCTTGAGGCAAAACAAAACCTTTAAAGAAGACCTACTAATGAAAAGATTGGGAACTGCCAAACGTGGAGGAAGAGAGAAGAAAAATACATACGATATATGATATAAAAGTAACAAAAAACTTCAAGAGAAAATTCCGGTGGACAGGAGACGCCTTTAATTAGGGTACAAAACAAAGTTCGGGTCTTAATTGTCGCTCTAGATAGTGTTAAATTAGAAGACAATGTCTTCACTGAAAGTGAAATAGAGAAGGGATTTATATAATGGAAAAGACTGTTTGTTGGTTTGCATTGCAATCGGAAGATAAGATCGCTGATCGAATCGTCGACTTAACGTACCATTATTCTGTCACAAACAAAGCAACAATATCTCATAGAGTTGTAATGTGCAGCCCTATTGTCCTAAAATACGATAACAGTATTACGATCGTACAATACAGTTTGTTAATTCGAGTGATCATAACTCGTCCACATATTGCATCATAGTAGTGCGAAATATAATAAACTATATCAGAGAAATACGAAGCAAAACGGAAAACTTGAAAACTAGAAATTTAAAACTGACAATATCAGCAAAATTCACTTCTTGACAAATGCACACTACGCCATGAGTGACTCGTCTCATGACCTTGAACGCGCATCAGTCGACAGTTCTATGATGATCTCATTTAAGTAGAAACGACTCTAAAAAGGCTTCGTACGTAAAACACAAATCCGCAAATACAATAATTGGATGGACAGATCATCCCGTTACTTGTTTCGTACCCCAGCAACGACTTGGTCGGCGGGCAACTGTTCCAGGACAATTAGCTTGCCAAATCAACTCTTCAACGGGGCCATGAGTTGCTAAACGCCGACTTCATTAGAGCATAATTATAAACAATGAAATAGCTGTGCGAATTTCTTTCAAAATTATATTACTTTATGGCGAATGCTGACATGGCTTATTTATTCTTATTTATTTAAATTCTGGTTTTTGAGGTTGTTTAGTTATTTCTAAAAGTTTTTGTAAGGCGCCTAGCTGCAAATTCAACTTTGGATTTCTGGCGCAAGGGGAGTTTTTGGTCGAAATCTTGGAGTAGTTTGGCTATTTTCTTCCTTATAAAGGTTTTAATTATCTTTTTATTAAATTTGTGGCATGATAAAGCGATTCTGCATGGTAATTATGATATGATATGAAAGTAAATATATTCTATTGCCTTCCTTTCCCTATATTAAACTAAACACTGTCGTCCAATATTTTTGGGACATCCCATATTTTTTTTTTTCTCGGAGCACTGTACTTAGGGCCTTTATAGTGCAACCTAAACTCACAAGCACGTAAGTTGTGTCTGTGTCTTATGTATCTTGCGTAGATGAAGCATGTTATTAGGTGTCCCTGTTATACTTACTCAAGAGTATTTCGATTCGATGCTAAGTTTGGTGGCTACGAAAGCGACAGACTGCTGTCGTGTTCTACGGAGTTCGGACTGAGGTACACCACAATTTCTGGTTCATAGCGGTACAGATTGAATAATACCGGAACAAATTGATAAAAATAGTTCACGAAATTAATTGTTTGAAAAAACTCATGAAAGGATACCAAGAATCGTCAAGAAATTATTCGGACACAGAGGCCCTTTTTAAATGAAAAAACAGTTTTAAAAAATTTTATTTTTTAAGAGAAAGATTTTAGTTTATCTTCAAACATTATATGTTTGACGTATTTATCGTGGATATACAACAGTAAATGACCACAAGTGTATATTTACTCTCGCAATCTATTTTGTCACAAATTTGAAATTATTTGTAGCTTCCAAAAGCTTTTGACTGGTAGTGTATTTTTTCATCATATATTGGTGATTTCAATATCATTCCATGACCTCTATTTCGGTAACTTCTGCTTATTGAAGAAAGAACTAAAAGTGTCCTTTCCCATAGCTCTCGTGGTGAACAAATGCGTTTATTCGCTGTGTATTAATTTTATATTTAGTATTATCAAAATGTGACAACTACAATTGTTTGTAAATGTTCTACATTTCGACAGAATCAAATTCTTGAAGTATGGCAAATCACGCCTCGTAATGCAATATTCATAATTGTTCACGGTGTATTCACCGTTCTGTTTAAAAACGTAAAACATACTATTCTAGTAAGACTTCATTATTATTCATGTTTTTGTTCATTTTTCAAGGAAGGCTCATTCCTAGTGTCACTTGGTAAAAGGAAATATTTTTCATGGAAGTTCAGGAGACGAAAAAATATTAATCAGGTCATGTTTAGTATATCATGGTTCCAGAGATTGTGTCTGATATGAAGGAGATGCTGAAAATAGAAATGCATTCAACTTGAGAATTTCGTCTGTATTACTCAGCATCAAAAATAACAGAACTGGTTGGGGCAGCAACTCCGCTACAAACAAAATAGAACCGACTACAGACTGCTTTATATAAAACACTGTAGTAACCCGACATTGCCCGTGTAGTAAATATATATCACAATCACCTATGTAAACATTTTGCGTACTATGCAATGCTTATCACTTTCAGCATTAACATTTGGGGAAAATTGCCTACGCTCAAATAACTTCCCTATCGGCTAATCATTGATATCACGTGAAATCCGAATTTCAAAAAGTTTGTTAATATTCTTTTAGAGGGCGTTGGATGGTTCCTTCAGGCTTGAACTATCGCCCGTTGACGGGGAGTCATTCCACGTCAAATCGCACACTCACAAAACATCAGTATTTTTTATACTTGAAACTTTTAGTATTGAAAATAGGTGACACATATCTAATTCCACCCATTTCAGAAATATTACCAATTCTTTTCTCTAAAGAATCATGCGTACGCAAATGTTTAATTTTTTTGTGCAAATACCGTTTCCATCAGAAAAATAAAATTGCAATTAAATTAAACGTATCAACGATTTACTTTCATGTGACCTAAATTTAATTTTTGTAAACATATTATTTAAATATTTAAAATATATTTTAATTTTTAAAAGAAAATTTTTTCCATTGGGTCAACACCTAAATTAATTGTAAAAATACGCATAAATTTCTACTCTAAAGTTGTACAGTTGTGCCAAATTTCAAAATGGGACATACATACGTATATAACATAAAGTAAATAGTTTGTTCATCAGGGGACGACGGCAACCCGCTGCTCGCCGGACTGGCTGCTCGAACTACGGGGTGACAATGACACGAAGCATCGTGACGTCCAAACATTAAGCAACCCTGAGTCTTATGTCATATTATGAATCGCAGAAACACACATATGGTCTCAAATGAAATCTTCTGACGAAAAGCGACTATTAAATTTATTTATAAACAATTGACCCTGCTAGAATATGCCTGAAATAGAGCAGCCTTCTTTCTCAGATGTACTGAGTCAGTGGTGTTGTCCGAGGAGTCCGAGAAACATGTGCGTTGTTCTTTGAAGTTAGTAACCACAGATAGCCTTACAATAATATCAATACTGCTGCTTTTTGCATTTTCTTAATATGAAAATCTATAATTACAGAAGAAGTGAATATTTATACCGTTACAACCAGCATTAAAAATACCCTTAAGAGGTAAAATACGAAAAGACACAATCCTAAAATTTTATATATTTATGTCAGCGCCTAGTAGCTAATATGGAAGTGAAAACTGGGTTATAAATGCCAAATCCTATGGCAGAGTACGGGCTACTGAAATGAGATTTTTGAGGTCGATCCTACGAGTAACAAGAAGAAGCCGATTGAAAGACGAAACCAAGTTAGAAAACCTTGGAACTTACAATCTACGACCAAATCGAAGAATATAGAAAGAAATGGAAAGACCATGTACTAAGGATGGAAAATAATCGTTTACCTAAGCAAATCTTCTTCTACACACCTTGAGGGAAAAAAAGCATTGACAAAAAATAAAAAAAATAAAATAATGGAATTGTCAACGAGTCACAACGGACCAACAATGCCATGCCTGAGGGAGAAAGAGAAGAAGAAGAAGACAACCAACATTCTTGAGAAGTTGAAAATTGATTGCCATCAAACAAGTTATATATATATTGGGACAACTGGTTTTGAAAATTCTTTCTCGTGGCGTGTAAAGTGAAGTTTTTTCAAGAAAGTGAGAATCGACCGTACTAGTTAATGCCGCAAATATGTTGGACAGCAACAATGATAAATAAACATGAACCGCTGGTTCTGGTCATCCTAACGTATCGTCTGATACGAGTAATAAAGAAACTAACCGAGTAAGTTCGTCTTCTGTTTCTTCTGCTGTCTTCGCCCATCGTTTGCATCATCTTCTGTTCTTTAACGGCCCAAAATATAATTTTTTTGTCACAATTACAACACGAGTTCAAAATGGTTAACGTTAGCAAAGTGAAAATATTTTCGAAAATTTTGAAAATTAATATAAACTTGAAAAAATATTTTTTGGGAAAAAATGAAAAACACATGTTTTATATTTTGGCTTGTACTCTTCACAGGAAAAGAAAGATTTAAAATCTGGGACATCAAGCTCTAATTTCCCTAACATTTGTGCGATTGTCGTGGAATGACCCAGATGCGACTTTGACTTCAGACCACTAAGCAAAATTTATATTTAAAACTCTAAGGCGTTACGTTCAAAAAGAAATTTGAACATTCTACTCATCCCAATTTCGTGTTTTTTACTTTCTCACAACTGCTCACGCAGTATAGGGAAAGTATTGTAATGCCGCGAAAAAAAACAACAACGAATTTTCGACACAAAACCACTTATTGCCGGGTCCTGGTAACGAAAAATTTCCCTATATATACTAAATCTTGTCCCTATATATAGTAAATTACTTCCTGTAACACTTTCTGTAGTCAGAATCCGTGTTTTGTGGGTCCATGATACCAAAAAATGATTGACGGCAAAATGTCTGTCCGTCTGTAAACAACGCTAGCGCCTAAACGGTAAACAGGATATTCACCGAAATTGATATACCCCAAACGATCTGACATATGTCGCGGCTCCTTAAATTTGAAACCGAATTTTAAGTTTGGGTGATACTTTACATGAAGGACCTGGGGTATTATCAAAATTTCCAACAAAAGCCACCAAATGTTTTTATTCAATTTTGCTATATAAAACGTATAAAGGACGCTTAAGAGCGTGATACAGATCTCCTTTGCGTTAAAATCCCAGATTTTTCGAAAATTTCAAAAGTTTATATTTCCACCCTGTCTTCCTACAACCTCAGTCCAAAATCTGTTTATAAAAATACCACTCAATAATATTTAGTCGTTATTACCTAAAAATTTGATTGGAATAACCATTTTTTATAACTAAAGAGTAACTTTTTACTTCACGAGTTCAAAAATTGCACTCAAACTAAAAGACGGCGAGAGATATCAAAAGTGTGTACTGACAGAACATTATGTTATTATCTTTTATTTACGACAAAAAATCAAAAAGATTGAACGCGTGTTTACAGCAATAATGGTGTCAAAATTACGTTATTTTCCACTTTCTGTAATGGCGTCTCAAGATGAGCCGAAGTTTATTTGGTGGCACCCTACATTTTTACCTGTGTTATGGTGTCGTAATTAAGATTCAAAACAGAATCCGTGTCTGAAAGGTTTTGCCCATTCGTGCGTCCTTGCGACCTGCTCTGAGCACTGAAACTGATATTTTTGATGAAAAAATATATTTCTGGAAGCGCGTGTTTGTTGTTTTCAATATTTTGAGACCTCCTTAGGGACTGAGGCCCTCAGCGGCCGTCGGTTTCGGCCACACGTTAAATCGCTCCTAGTACAGTACATCGTTTAACGCGAGGAAGCAAAGCACAAACTGATCCGCATTAGCAGCAAGGGTCTCATTAACGATAATGTCATTGACTTGAAAAGAGAAATGGAATAATTATTCAATCACCTGACTATGGCTTAATCAAGCGAGATCATAATAAGCATTATGTGTCACCGAAGAGGGGAAAGTTTGGAGACATGTGTAATGCACGAAAAATACTAGATATGCTGTGTAGCCTACGCCCACGAAACAGAAAATTTGAATAGATATGATAGTAACTCAATTTATTTTGTACTTTTCAAGTATATCTATAGGACACAAGAATCCCAAAACGCAAAGCGGATGTAGCACACAGTAGTAATGTTGTGTAATACTGATTTTCATTGCCACACAAATGTTAGCAGGGAGTGTCCGACATGAACAAATTTGAGGAGGAGATGTCAAAGTAAATGTGAACTTTCGAGGAATTCTAGTTCAAGGTCATGACATTAAAAAAATGAAAGGGAGAAGGTGCGCGGGGTAGCTTAAAAGAGATCAATTTATGTCACAGGTAGCGCTGAATACAAAAATACATTTTTGCTGTACATTTAGAGGGGAAACGGCAGTCTCGGAGGCGAGAGCAGCAGTTAGAGCAGTAATGCTGGGAGTTAAGGCATGGTCTCCCAGAACGGTAGCATCTTCGTAATATTCCTTTCCCGCGCATTTTTAACTTTTTCACTTATGAAGGAAGACGAAACATGTTACTGTACAAGTCTTTATCGTATCGCGTCCTGTATACTACGTAACGCCATATAAATATCGTTATTATGTTATTCTAAGTGTCTTACTTATAAAGGAAATTATAATAAAAGTTCTGTGGGTACTTGAAAATGTTCTGGGGGGACGTGTTCTCCGTATCCCTCTACCAGTGACGTCTGTGAATGTTGTACAGTTCTGTCTATACAAATTGTTGTTTGAACTGGTAATTTGCTTGTTCTTTAAAATGAATAGCACGACCATCGATATTCGCTCTCCCGCTGACGCGCGTGCTATGCGATGTTGAAAACGCTGCATTGCTTTCCCATCCTACTTGCGTTTGTAAAGTACCTCCCTCTCAGTGGTTTGGTGCAAAAGAGGTTGAGCAGCAAATGAGCTTAATTGGCATGTAATAGTATGTCAACTCATTTTTTTCCTAAACTTCCCCTACATTATTTTTCAGATCTCATCAAATGAGTTATGTGTAGATGATATTGATGATAGATTATAATAATAGTAATATATAATAATAATAATAATAATAATAATAATATAGTAATAATGAGAGGAAAATGATGTTCGGAGCCATCTGGAATTCATCGAAGAAACCACAGACAACTGATGAGAGCAGCCGGCCGGTAAACTTCTGCGCCAGACAGTTGCTGTATTCGACCTGTCAAAGAACGACCTGTCGGATCTCGAATCGAAGCACCTACCGCAGGCCGAACATCGTAGAAAGATGCTGCGAGGACAGAATTGGACATGGCGAGGGTAGGGATTGGATACATCGCGTGAAGGTGGGAATTGGTGGACAGATCGAGGGCTTTCTGGGGTAGGGTGCGGACACTGAGGAAACGCCCTATGCGCAGAGTAAGGTGATGGCGATGTTAGGGCGCAGGCGCGGCTGGTACAATTGGCGAGGCGGCCGAGGGGGGCGTGAGGAGCTGGTGACGAGACGGGCCTGGGGTGGTGTGTGTGTGGGGGGGGGGGCGCACCTGGGGAGCGTGCAGGAAGGAGGGCGCGCGGGGAGCAGCGGGGCAGGGGGGCGCTGCGCATCGCTGCGCTCGACGCGGCGCAGCACGCGGCCGCGGTGCTGATAACTCGGTCGAAGGTGCAGCCACGCGCGCCACCGCACCCCGTCCGCGGCTGCAAACACGCGCTCCACGCTGCGCTGCATCGTCCACTCCGCTCCGCCGCCCGCCCGCCCCGCCTCCTCCCGCCCGCCTCGCCCGCACCGCCCGCACCGCCTGTGAGGTCGCACCGACGCGCCCTCGCCTCGCGCCCGCACGCCGCACATACTGGCCTTGGGGCGCACCGCCCGCCCGCACCGGTCCGCCGGCCCGCCCGCCCCGCGCGCGCCTCCACCCAGAGTCTTTGCCCGTCTCGGACCCGCCCTCCGCACCCCGCACGCGCGCCACCTCTACCGTCTCGCCTTCCGCTCGCCCCGTCCCGCCCCGTCGCCGACCCGCTCCGCCCGTCCCGCTCCGCGCGCCCCATGCCCTCTCGACGCTCCCACTCCCCCGTCCGCCCGCCCGCCGCTCAACAGCGCCCCGCCTCGCCCGCTCGCCGTCCGACCTCCAACCAGCGCTCTCTCCGCTCTGACACTGCAACCCCCACCCTTGCAAGCACGCACCCTCTCCATCCGTCCGCCCTTTCGCCGCCACGACCCGCCGCACCACGCCACTCTTCACCCGTACCAACTGTATATTGAAGAATTCTGTGGGCCAACGTAAAATAGTTTAAATTGTGCCTTAGGAGCTTTTATTCCGCAATCACACAATATACTGCAGCTGCATACTGAATTACTGCGCAACTGTTTGTAGCACTTACAAGTATATTAAGTAGGTGTGCTTAGATATCTTTTGATCTCGGCTTAGATCTCTGCTTTCTTTTCCGTCGCAATTTTAAGAATGTCTTTAAGGATATCCGTTAGATGCCATTCTTTAATTTACGCTAGTTCAATAATCAGAAAAAATACATCAAAAAAGGATGGGGTTTTAAAATTTTAAGTACTCGCCTTTCTATGCGGACGAAGCAACAGTTTTTATGTTTCACGATCTCATTATGCAAAACGCGCTGTCATGGTAAGTACAGTTTCACCGCAATTAAGTCAGAGTAATTTTAGACGGTTGCTAATTTTTCAGGAATTGCCTTCATACGAGGAGGTGGTCTTCCCCAATAAGAGAATATTGACTTTTAAATACATATGCACGTTTTCCTTTACCTTCATTACCACTAAAAAAGTGCTTTGTGTGTTACTCAAAAACATGAATCAATCCTAACCTTACCACTAAAGACCAAAAGTACGGGAAAGCTCAAGATACTTTTAGATCATACCGTAATTATGCACAATAGTAAGTAAAATACACTGTCTCAACCCCTGCCCTGTCAGCTGCCTGTATACATGTGCAATGCAGTTTGAGTGTACCTCTCAACAAGTAGCGACAAAGAAAAGTGAATGGGAAATGTAAGAATACAAGCGTTGTGCATTAATACAGTGACGATGACTACAAGAGAAACAGCAGTAACGCACGATTAGAAAAACATCAATTGGAGAATGCGAGAGAGACAAAAAACAATGAAGAAAAATATTGAGCTTTTCCATACTTCGTACGGAGCGTGTTTTCCTCTCATTTCTGAACTCCACATCACTTGCACAGCACATTTTTTTAATCCCCTTCTAAACAATCGATATTTCTAGGAAATCGTGTTTCGATTTGAATGTCTATGAGGAGAAAATATGATCAGCCAGACATAAAAGTAACAGGCAAGATATTCTCACTATTAATATTTCCTGTCAAAACATTTTCTGGGAATACAAATTCATTTGTATCTTTAATATGTGTGCCACAGTTAAAAGTGATAATGTAGAACATCTATGATAATTAAGTTCGTCATTTTAATCGATAACTTTGGTCTATTTTGTTATTTTTTACTACAATCTATGCCAACGACATCACAATATTAAAGTACGTTTTTTGTATTCCAGCATTATAAAAGAACCTTTTCTGTTGCAAGAAATAATCATAATAATCGGGCATTTTACGGCACAAATGATGACGTATTAGATTTTATGTCACGAATGATTGCGTCATCACACATTCAGCCAATCGTAGCGAGAGAATCGGCGGGAGGTAGAGCAAAACGGAACAACCGACAGCCGTTTATTTGCACGATGTCAAATACCCGAGTCGTCACAGGAAAGTTGTTTCGCAAAATTAAGTTTGATTCTCTTAAAAATGTTTAATGCCGTGATACAAACAAATATAGTATGCAACTCGTTTATAATGTTGCTTTATTGCATTCGTACAAACTTGAAAACTCGCTCCTGAAGTCGCTCGTTTTCAAAACATGTACTCATGCAATAAAGCTTAACATTATGAAATAATTGTATAAACTACTATTTGCATTCAGTTAACTACATTCCAAGAATATCGTAACAACACGAAACAGGAATTTCAAGGGGAAGAATTGGCTGACAGAGCAATGTCATATAGCCACCTATTGCGTACTGTTCAGTTTGTAATGCGAAGCAGAATCTGGAATGCAAGCACACATTCACGCATTCTTTAATCGCCTAACATGATGACCAAAGGTCTAACGGAATGGGTTTCGTCATTTGAGTTGCTAACTAGCGGTGACTCGCTAGAAAAAATGCAGCGAAAAAAAAACTCGGAATTAAATAGGCATTTTGTTATTAATTTCGAACGAAAAAATGGGTTATGAATGTTAAAAAAGTTTTAAAATAAGTTATCGAATGTTGCAACAAAGCAGAGTGCAAATATTTGACATGAGCTTTGTTAGTTTAATGTAGTACGTTCACTTTTTCATGTTTTTATCTCTGAACAAGTCTTTATTCGTCCTGACGTGCATCTGACATTGCGTGACGTCTAGTATGTCAGATCGATTATGTCTGTTGGTAATTTCACTTTTAGTGAAATTTCACAAAGTTATCTTACACGCTCTTCTCTGTTAGTGAGTTTTCACAAAGTTAGTTTACACACTCTTCCCTGTACTCTATTCAAATATTCTTTTTGTGATTTTCTACAAGGGCCCCAACAAACTGCTGCGTATTCCATTAATGGACGAACTAGAGATAAATATGCTAATTATCTCGCTTTCGCAGTACTCTTTTTTAGTATTCACATAGTTAAATGCAAACATCCAGACTTTCCCTAAGACAAAGTTCACCTGATTTTACCAACTCAACGTTCATACATAACAATATAGTGCAAAATATTTATCATTACATAACTTTATAGTGAAAAATAGTTTTGAAAAAACGTACTTCGTATCAAATATAGTTCGTACGTATCAATCACGGAATAAATGATATAATAAATGAGGTAATAAAATTACAAGTTGATATTTAGTGACAATGTATTTGCATTAAACCCTTGCGCAATTATATCTAATTGTGACATTTAAAACATCTCATCTAACATCTACAGTTGACATAATTCGAGAAAGACACTGAATAAAAAGTGCGTTTTGTAATTTTTTTCCCACCATTAGTATGTCAAGAATCCACCACCTCTTTGGTTTAAGTAGAATGCCCCACCCTCGGGCACAAAAAAACTAAAACATTGAGTCTCCATTGAAATCTCAAGCGGACGCGAACCCATCAACGTGATATGGGGACACACGTGCCTCAACTTCTTGTGCAAAGAAGCCGGCTGACTTGATTATATGTTGGTTCCCGTAGCACCTTTCGTGGCCAAAGTGAATACATTTACTTCATCTTTAAAAACTAAAAACTATGCACTCATTAATGAACAATTGTCTGTACATTAAATTAACGTTACTGAAAATATCGATCAATAAAATGTTTACAAATAGTCTCAACGCATTGTATTAGTTTTCTTTCCTGTAATGTTTATACTGAGGGAACAGTGTTTTATTATAAACACGTACATTTTTTTTCATATTTCGCAATGTTTCGGTCCCGTAATAGTCGCAGGTAAATTGAACTTAAATAACATCGTATGGAATTTTTCGGGAAAACCTTGGAGCCATGTTTGAGCAAATGTTGTTTAAAAGACTCATAAAACGAGTATTTCGGTGGAAAAATAGACACATTTTCCTACACATTACAAAACTTTCTCTTATTACGCGGGCGAGGAAGTATTGTTTCTATCAATACTATTCCGTATAACTTTCTAAGGATTATGAACGAAACAGACACCTAACAGCATGATGTTTAAAATTTCATTTTATTATGAACTTGCATAGCAGAAATAAAACAATTTTATAACGAATATTCCCCGGATGAACGATACTTAACACCTCAAATTATTCTTTGAGGTAGATGACAGTATTCACAAGAGGCGAAGCACAATGTGACAGTGGAGAGGAGACGAGACCGCGTTCCGGTTGGTGATATCAAACAGGAAGTGCTTCAGGACATTTTCCTGCTCATTTCCCCATTTCATTTCCTTCCCTCGTTTTGAAATACTTTACTCACATATTTTGTGCTGAGTATAAGTATTATTTCATTATAATTGTAATAATTGATTTTAATTTATTGGAGAATTTGGGTCTTCAGCTATTAGTGCGTGGCCTATTACAAAATTTATTTTGATCGGAACAATATTCGAAGAACGATCGAAACGGTAAATTGACCATAATCGGTTTCCTTCAGCTTCAATATTCGTCTTCTACCACCGTTTATAAATATATCACTTCTATTTATGTATCTCATTCACAGAATAATTATTTGACCGTCTTAGTACGATTAAAACGTACTCGCTATGACAACATATGGGTCTCTATAAAAACTGCACAGCGTCATTGTGCGGTACGAGAGAAAGGTATAACTTCCCCTTCTATCCAAGCGATTAAATACATTATGTACATGACTTGTGGGGTTGATTATGAGTGAGAGAGACATTTATATGGCGTCAGGTTATTTGATTACTCTTGATAGCAGCAAAATAGCACACATTTTGTTCATTATCTCCAAAATTGATATTCCTCGATAGATTTAAATGAACTCGGGGCCCACTGATTTCACAATGGATATTTTGATTTTTGAGGATAATTTATATGAAGCTTCATCATTTTCAACATTTTCTCAAAAATGGCACCAAATTTTCTAGTTAGACTTCGTCATTGGAAAACACTTACGGGAATATCGCAGCTCTAAGCATCGTTGAAATTCCTGATTTCTCGAAAGGTGCAGATGTTCAAATCTTTTTCGGCGCCTTCCTACAACTACAATATTGAGTGTAGATATTTTTCTTAACGAAACCTGTTCTTTAAAGAGAGATCTTGAAATAAAACCTTGAACATTTTTCGAATCAATGAGTCATTTTTGCGCAATTCTTCTTGAAATATAGGTAATTTTTAAATTTTCTCTCAAAAAGGCTCCAAATGTTTTCATTACATTTTGTCCTCGTATGTATCAAAGAACAGTAAAAAACAAGTGCTAGCCTTATTTGTGGCGAACTCTGTATTTTCAAAAATTGCAAAATTTTAACTTATAGTAATTACAAAATGAAAGATAGAGATATTTTCTTAAACAAATCTGTTCTAAAAAATATAGATATTTAAAAAAAACCTCGTGTAGAATATTTTTAAAAAGTAATTTTTCAAAATTTCCAATTGAAACTAAGGCAAATTAAAAAAATCTTACAAACAGACAAAACAAGTGACGAACAAAACAATGGGTAGGTTTAATTTTCATTGATTGCTCTGAATGTTCGAAAAAATACAGTTTTTGAGATAATTCAATAAAGTTAATGCTTATCTAATCCACGTTGCGCGATAACTTCTGTTTTCAAAACAATACACATAACATTAAATAAAGAACTAATCGTGAAGACCATGTTTCATTTCAAGCAAATCTCATCTTCTATATTGTAGTTGTAGGATGTTGCCAAAAACTTCGAAGTTTCAGGATTTTTGAAAATTCAGAAAATTACACAAAAATGAGGCATGCGCCATTTTTATATGCGTTTTTGTTCTATCCGAGAAAAATAAACAAAACATTTGGTGCCAATTTCGAGAAAATTTATAAAATATAGAGGCTGTGTTAAGTGCACCTCCAATTCGCCTCTCAAACAATTGTTCTGTAAAATTCCTGTTCAATTTTGTTAATGCAGTGAAACCTGTCATTACCGGTCAGTAATGGTTCTAGCAGAAATGGCCGTTAATAATAGTGGTCGCTTAATTAAGGTTAGGAGGTTACGAAAAGCGAAAATTAAGTTAATTACTCTAGATGATGTGAAATAAAGTAGTATGTTCTCAATAAAATCAAAAAAAAATTATAAAGTACATTTGAATTATGGAATACCAGTGAAAATAGTATAAGATACAAGAGAAATCAATTTACGAAAGTATATTGCTCATTTAAAAAAAAATGCGTTTCTGAGTGCTTTGTTTAGCAAGTTGAGATCAGTACGATCACGTCTCCTCTCGGGTAGTGTCAAATATCGTTGGCCATTCTCTTAGTGGTGATACACACTTACCATTCCCATCGAACCAAACTCTTAAGCCAACTGTATCTCAAAATCATATACTTCATTCTTCATTCACATAATGCGAGCAGGGCTAAAACACCTGTAGTCACGAATGTCCCACGTTCGTCATTCGCGAATGAATGACCTACATACCGGTTTCGCGCTGACGTAGTGCTCCACCGGCCGCAGAAAGGGAAGAGGGAATCAGCAAATTCCACGAGAAAGCTTGGATACTGGGTAATGGGTTGTTGATTCAGTCTCACTTATTAAAAACATCTGTTATTGCTTCAACATAATATTTATACGCCCCAAGAGCTACTCTAGATGTCTGTTTACTACGTAATCTTATTACATCCAGTCGCAAGAAATCAAAAATTCGTCTACCGTCCTTCCGCTCCTATTACGAAAGGTACTTCATACAGATCAATATCAAAATTTAATAAAAAATGAGGTATACATGTTTTTGGAAATTTTGAAAATTACCCACGGTCTTCATAAACAGAATCTCAAATTTTGAAGAATGTTTTTCAAAATCTTAAAGATTTGAATCGAGCCAGATGGACAAGGAAATATTCAATTTCTAAAACATCCTAACAGACAAACGGATGGACGGACGATAGGAAAAAAAACACTTTTTCGGTGTCAGGGGATCCCAAAACGTATATTTCCGTTGAAATATCGAAATCAATTTTTCGCAGCATTACATATCTTCTCACATACTACATATATTACTTCGTATAAAACGTATGGATACGGGAAACTAAAAGTAGTGGTGCAACAGAATAGCACAGCCTTTTCCCGTATTAGTTTTCTAGTTACTTTGGTCTTGGCTAGCTATACGAAAATGCAACATACTCTTGCCAGCTTCCATCTATCGCCGCCCAAAGTACATTTTTTTGACATTTTCGTTATTTTGCTGTTTCTTAATAATAGAACGGAAACATTATTTAGTAAATATTAAAGAACAGTAAAACCTTGACCAAAATTGAAATTTTCTTTAAAAAATGTGCAGCTGGATTTAAAATATGACTCTCAAACACTATTATAAAATCCAATTATGAAGATCTTTTTCACAGAAAATGTTCGTGTTTTTGGAAAATTTTGAAATCATTTAAAGTAATTTAATACACAAACACAATAGTGTTTACAAATTGCTGGAAATGTGCATATTAACGGCGCGAGAAATCTTTCAACAAAATTACATTTGTGTAATTAAAAAAATAATACAGCAAAATGAACTTTTTGTCATATTAAACAGTACAATTAGCCCTATCTGTTGGAAACGTTTGAAGAAAAAATTTGGAGCCTTTTTTGAAAAAAATGGCTTTTGAGCGTTCTTGAATACGCGGAATTTTGAGCTCATTTTCACAGAAAGCTGTTGTGTTTTCGAGGGTCTTAATCTGACATTATTTAAAATACATATACTCATAAATGCACTAATGTGAAGCAATTGTAAGAACGAAAAAAAGCAAGGAGGGTTCGTTTGGAGGATAGGCGGCAGTTGATGGCGGTACCTTGAGGTCGAAGAAGACGGGCAGCAGCAGCACGGGCAGCGCGCAGCCGCGCAGCTCGGAGGCGCCGCCGGCGCCGCGCGTGGCCGCGTGCAGCAGGTCGAGCAGCGCGGCCAGCAGCTCCAGGTGGCGCGCCGGCAGCTCTTGGCCCAGCAGCCCCAGCGCGTCGCTCGCCACCGTGCCCTCCGGCACGCCCGCGTTCTCCGCTGGGCAGCCGACGCCCCCTTCGTGCTTTGTTTGTTCCTCTTCTTTGCGTTTATGTATCCCTACGTTTCTCTCCTCGTTCGTTTGACCGCTCTTCCGATCCTTCTGTCTTTCATATTATGCGTCCGTCCCATCGTCTGCCAGTCGTTTATCCGTTCCTACTTTCTTTTGATCGTAAGTTTCTCCGTTCGTTTCGGCGTTCAGTTGCCCTGGCTTAGGTGGCTCAGGGCTTAAGTTAATATCACTGTAGTGCCTCTGAGCTGGAGACCCGACGGTGGCACGATATTTTGACACTAGCCAGATAGCTAAGTCGTGTTCTGGAGGACAATTCTAGCGTCTGGTTGCTCTGATCGAAATTTATCCGTGGTTTCTCCGATCAACATCAGGTGAATGCCGGTGCCGCACTCTAACACGAGTCGGGAGCGATTTTTCCTTTCTCTTCCCTCTCCTATCCTCACTCCTTACTTACTCAGACTTACACTTACATACACTACACTATCACACATGCCGGCAGACCACTGGGAAGCATAGAGCTTATCCCGGCTGGAGCGGTGTCCAGCTGGTGGGAGATACCTAGTTGGGGAAACCCCGTCGGTCGATGTGTGAAGATCGGCGCCGGATCAAATCATCCAGCAGAGGAAAGTAAAATAGTAAATCACCCCACCCCGAAGGTAAACATATACGACACTTAAAGGAGTAATGATCTTAGTAGTTGACGCGTCTGGAAACAAAAAAATAATCATTCAATTAAAACTATTCGGTCGTCCCTCCGTTCGTTCATTCGTTCATATTGTTATCCACCATTGTGATCCCTTGGCTCGTTTGTTCATTCGACGGCCGTTCAGTCCTCCTTTCAATCTTTTATCTCTTGCGCGCGTGTGTGTGTGTATGTGTATGTAAAGGTAAATCAGGTTTTAATGTATCTGCCTTATTAAGTACTATCACTGCGTACTTCTCTCAGAAAAAAGCCTTCCCCACTAGAAAAAAAATTTCCCCACATTTTAATAGTAAGTTAAACTAACATCTCTTTCTATTATCCAAATGCAATTTTAGGAAAGACCATTTTAATTAGCTCACTGGATTATACGAATTCCGTTGCAATTATTCACTTGTAGAAATTCAAACAAGAGGAGTGTCAAAATTATTACTAAATGTATAAGAAAGTGTGTAAACAGAAAGTGTACAAAGACCGAGAGATTATTTGGAAACGATGACCTATAGTTTAACAGAAAGAAGAAACAGTTCAAAAGGATTTTTTTTGAGATTACTTGAAAATTCTTTTCGAAGTAGACTTTCCATTAAAATTCACTGAAGAAATGTATCTCCTTGTAAAATGAGTCATATGGTTCTTATCATTCACACTTCGAAGTAAGGAATCAAGTGCTTTGCTCATTTGTGCGTATTTCAATGAAAGGACAGTTGCATCCTTCGCGACTTCCGTTTTCCTCCTCGACTTTGGTTGGTTTTGCTTGATGATAATTTATAATATTTAATCCCAAGAACTGTTTAATGACAACTCCAACTATCTGCGTGACTTCCTTATTTCACGCAAAAAGGCAGCATAGAAGTCCGCGTGATATGTGAAAAGAAATTGATCGAATCAGCATTTGGGGGAAAATTGAAGGGGAAAAAGTAGAATATTGTTTCAAAAAAATTATTTAATTAAGGTTCTATATTTTAAAACAAAGTAAAATGGATGATCTGATCCAGACAAATAAGGACAGCCTGAAAGAGTTGTAGAGGAACAAGAACAAAATATTAGAACCAGCAAAACTACCAGAACACACTTCCTTTGTGAATCTAAATTGTGTGACCATTTAAACAGCTCCATGGTTTATTCTGAGGCCTCGCTCCTGTCTCCATTTGAGATAGGAATGTTTTATTTCATGTTTACTTGAAGTTTCCACAAAGCACAATCATTCAATCTACTATAATTGATTACACCAGGTCTCTGGTTTCTCGTCTCTCTTATCGCATGCTTGCTTGTAAAAAGAGGGAGCAGCTACAAAATGAACATTTAATTACAATGAAGTCCCATTGGTTTGAAACCGAACGTCCTAACCCGTAGCTCGTAAGGGTAGAACGTGGCTCGTTGGCCTTTGGCCAATATTACTTTATTTTAGATTGATCGCGGATGTCGAAGGTCTGACCCTCGTCATCGACTGGGGAATCAGCATACCAAGCGACTGCAAATAATTGGCAGCAGCAGAGTGCCTTAAAAGGCATCCGAATTCACACAAAGCAGAAAGGCACTTGCACATTTTAGTAACATTTTAAATAATGCCAACGCGCTTAAACAAATACGTACAGCCACATAGTTCATGCGATTGCGTTTTGCTAGAATCGAAATAGGATTATCGACGGCTCAACTATTAACTGACTACAATAATAATTGGATAAACTAATGGTGCTATATTTTCGCACTATTTCTAACTTTTGCAATTTTCGAAAATTCAGAGCTTTCAACGAAAATGTGACAAGCGCAATTTTTTGAAGCGCCGTTTGCTCTATCTCTGGAACAAATTAAAAAAAAACTGGAACAGTTTTTGAGTCTTTTTTTGTTTGTAAATTGCTTTAGTTCAAGTACAAAACACGCGAAAACTACTAGTTTTTTTCAAAAAAATCTTACATGAACTTCACTGAAGACCTTATTTTTTAGAACATTTTATTTCAGAAGAAAATCTCCGTATATTGAACTCTTGCAATGTTATTTTTTTCAATTTTCGAAAATTAGAATTTCGAAGAGTTTACCGAAATTGGGGCCAGATTCACTTTTTACCGTCTTTTGATAATACCAGAATTACCACAAAAAAATTAAGGAAAAATGTTGAGTCGTTTTTGAGGAAATACTTGTTTAAACATTGCCTATAGGTTACGCAAATCACGGAAAAACGACTCATATTTTCGAAACATTGAACAAGAGTTTATTAAAGACGTCTTTGAAAAAACAGATAAATTAAGGGGAAATGTCAGTCTTGATTATTATAGATATAAAAATAGGTCGACATTTTTTTTACCTTTTGTAATTTTAAAGAAAATTTAAAAACGTTTCTGAGGTTTCATGTAAAGTATTTATCAAAATTCTCGCAAAACGTTATGAATATACAACGTGTAAGTAAGTATCTAAATATAGGAGTAAGATTTATCCATTTCTTAGTAACCAGTTTCGTTTCCAGTACGTACTTCTTACCAATAATGGAATGAATAATGGATAAGTAAATGCACGAATAAAGAAATAAATGATTAAATGTATAAATACGTGAATGACTAAACAAATAGGTCAATGAATAAATAAGAATGCATGAATAATTATTAAATGAAGAAATAAGTGAATGGATAAACGAATTCATGAATGAATAATGACTAAATAAGTGTGAATGAATAATGACTAAATAAGTAAATGCATGAATAAATGATGAAATGAAGAAATGAATGAATGATGAATAAATAATTAAATGAATGAATAATGACTAAATTAGTAAATGAATGAATAA